>LOJH01001257.1:35217-50283 GCA_001685095.1 Ellobius talpinus
GCGCGCTCTCGAAGGGCTGGCTCTTCTGCATCCTGGGATGCCCCGCACGAAGTCCGCGTCGGGCAGCGTTTCTGCTGCCTCGGGGAGGCAAGCGGTTCTGAGCCGGTTCTTCCAGCCTGCCGGAAGCCTGAGATCCACCGCGTCCTCCACGGAGCCGGCGGAGAAGGTAGACGACGACTCCTCAGCGCCCCCAGTGGAGGCCGCCGGGGCTGGGTTTTGTCTTCGACGGGGAGGGGCCACGTGGTGGGGGGGCCAGACNGGTGCGTAGGTGTCGCTGACGGAAGTGGAGGCAGTGTGGCGCGCCTAAAGGTGGGGAGATCTGAGAAGAGGCGGAGCCGGGAAGGAGAGGGTGGTGACGTCTGCGGGTCCATGTTTTAGTTGAAAGGCTTTTATTACCCGATTAGTAGTAATCGATTTGAGATCTTGTTGCCTCCTGTCGTTAACCGGAACCTGAAGCGAAAACTTTGGTGGATGCCAAGTCAGGCAGGTCCAGGATACATCTTTTAACCTCCGTAGTCCCTTCTTTCCTTTACGTTTTCCCTATGGTATTGATGGTTGAAGAAGAACTTCATTTACGTATGTTTGCTTGACTGACGAGAACAAAGCTGTCTTTAAGCCTCGTGTTTCAGAATTCAAAAGAATTGCTCTGTATTTCAGATCTCACTCTGCTACTGTGCAGCTTCCCAGTGTAAAGTGTGATACAAGCATTAGAGTAGATAAAATTCCTTTTCATGTCTTATCCTTGGCTACTTCCTGTTGCTTGCAACCATTCAAATAGTTAAAAGCAAAGCAAAATAAGCCCCCAGACCCACCGTGATGTTGCCACAAGTGCAGGTCCAAGTGTAGCGGTCCCTGAGGTTCCTTGTTATATTCCCCACACAGGCGGGGGTGTGTGGCACCCTTGCTCAGGGTGCCTTAGACGTGGGACTCGGTCACTTCCCAGACTGAGGATGTAGAAGGTGATTGTAGACTGGCTTTTAGCTATCTACCATATTTTAATGTAGGTGCAAAATGGTGTAAGAATCTTAACCCCTTTCATTTAGTTTTCTTCCTTAAATGGATTGCTCTTCTCTCTGCCCCTCTTGAGGATGAGCTATATTTTCATGACGTCATTAAGATTTTATTTTGCACCCACTATTGACAGAATATTGGGGGAAAGTTTTAAGCTTTTCTTAGATTACCTGCCAACAAATAGTCCTAGGACATCTGTTAACAGTGGCTGTAAGCTTTGAAACAGAAAATGTTTGTCTGTTATCTCACCTTCCATAATTTTGCATTTTGAAAATACATTTTTTATCTTCTTCTATGTAACACATGTAAGTAGGAAAGGCGAGAACACCACTTAATTTCTGCTGAGGTGAGCGATGAGAGGCTGCACCTGCCAGTGTCCATCTCTGATGGCAAAAGCAGCTGCCCAAAGCCTCTCCGGAGTAAAGTAGATCACTCTGGGAAGAGTGGAAGGCGGGGAACTTACTGTCCTTCTGTAGCAAGGTTTAAATGACTTAAACCTTGGGATGGCATTACCTCACCATTTCCAACCTTCCTGATACAGGTTACAAGAGGTGACAGCAGGAAGAGGTCACTGGGGAGTGATGGACCAGTTAAGAGGAAAGCGAAGAAAGTTCCAGAGAAGGAAGAAGAAAATACCTCAGTAACATCTGGCAACCCTGGTAATGGAATGAGTCTTCTCAGCCACTGGGTTTCGCAGCGGGCATAGGAGGCCATTGGGGCATTGAGCCTTGCTTTCCCCTGTGGAGAAGGATCTCTGTTGTGTCTGAGCTGGTGTTTGGGGGGCTAGGGCCACAGTACAACTCACTTCTCTAATTTGGCTATAGTTCTTCCAACTTTCTCTTCTGTTCACTTTTGCTGTGATTTTTAAAAGTGTGTGCACTTGAGTGCATGTGTGTGGCATTGTGGGATGCGGTATAAGTGTAGAGGCCTGCAGAGCCATGAGATGTGGAATCCTCCTGGAGTACCTGCTGTGATTGCTGGGACTTGAACTCAGTTTGAACTCAGGTACTCTGATGAAAGAGTATGTGTACTTCGCCACTGAGCCATCTCTCCAGCCCCTTCCACTGTCCTTTAAATCTTGGTTATAAAGATGAAAAGTGTTAGTGATTTATTTATTATTTATGTGCGTGCCTGTGACATGGGTACAGGAGGACACAGGACAATTTCCAGGAGTCATTTCTCTCCTCCCACTGTGTGAGTTCTGGCACTGAACTCGGATTGTAAGGCTTATTGGCAAGCAGCTTATCCAGGGAGCCATTTCACAGTCCCCATCTTGTTATCCATCCGTTTCCATAGACTTTAACGTTTCACTTCTAAAAGGCAGCGCTGGCCAACAGAATGTCTCCGTTTCCCGTCCCTCCGAGCCCTGGCCATGACCGTCTTGTCTTCTGCATCCGTCATTTTGACTGCTCCACATTCCTCTTCTTATATCCTGACAGTATTCTATTATACAAAACTACCTTGTTCCTAGATTCTTCCATGTACAAGTTCCCTTTTTTATACCTGGGCTACAAAACAGAAGGAAAATCTTAACACTCACAGGAAACCTTTCTGTACATTTGAGAAAAATGAGGTAAAATGTGCACTGACGTAGTAGTGTTTCATTTGTGAGCTTTTTGTTTGTTTCTTTGTTTCAAGACAGAGTTTCTCTGTATAACAGCCCTAGTTGTCCTAGCTCTGTAGAGCAGGCTGGCCTTGAGCTCACAGAGATCTGCCTGCCTCTGCCTCCCAAGTGCTGGGACTAAAGGTGTGCACCACCACCACCTACCTGGCTTGGCTTATTCATGTTTTTAATAGATAAAGCTTGCCTGAGGATTAGAGTGCAGAGCTAAGCTACTAGAGGCCAGGGAGTGGTGTTGCACACCTTTAATCCCAGAACTCAAGGCCACCCATCTCTATAACGTGAGGTTTGGTGGAGAGCATTGCAGTCTCCAGTCACACTGAGGACGAGATCGCCCCTCTGTTTGTCTGAGCCTTGGTAGAGGTAAGAACTCTCTAGTGACTTGGCTGCTTTGCTTTTCTGATCTTCAGCTTGAAATATCCAATATCCAATATCCCAGTATCTGTCTCTGGGTTCTTATTATTCATGCTACACACTGGAAAAGATATCCCAAAGTATATTTTTAGAATAAGAGAAACCTCACTAAATCCAGTAAATTATATTTGGAAAAATCAGAATTTTAGAAGAAATTTCTAAAAGAAAGAGTGAGTTTTTCTTCCACATTTCCTAGTTGTGGAGGGGCTATAGCTCGGTTAGTAGAGTTTGTCCAGCATCCCTGGAGACCTGGGTTTGTATAAAGTGTGATGGCTCATACCTGTAATTCCAGCATTCGGGACAGAGAGTTCAGGGTCAGGGTCATCCTCAGCAACATAGTGAATTCACACACAGCCTGGGCTACTTGAGGCCTTGCTTGCCTTGTCTCAAAACCACAAAACAAACAAGTCAACAGACATATATCTTAGTTACTCTTGGTATATTCAAATCACGTATTTGTTGGAGGTGGTTGGTTTGATTATAGACTGCTGATTTTGTTTGTTTGTTTTGTTTTGTTTGCATCACCTTTCCCTCCACCCCGCCAGTTTTAAGATTTTTCTTTTTCTTACTCATTTTCTCATACTTTCAGGGCTTTAGCCTAGTTTTTAAGTCAATGAGTTAATTTTTGTCCTAGTTAGAACTCATTCTAAACTTCTTGGACTGATGAGTTTATTGTTCTCATAAAATTTAGAAAATTGTTTTGTCCAGTCCTTTCTCAAATGCTTTCTGTGTGCTCCTCCTCCCTCTTAGAGTTTGTTAGGATACCTGCTCTTGACAGTCCCTCAAGTCACTGATGCTTGTTTGTTTTCAGTCTCGCTTGTCCTTGTGCTTTGTTTTGGGTAGGTTCTGTGGCTATATTTTTTATTAAGATGATCTTTTTTTCTATACTGTCTACATTGCTGTATGTCTCGGGAATATTCAACTTCAGGTTTTATATAGGCCCTTTCTAGAAGTTCATTTTGTTGTTGTTGTTTTTAAACTTTACATATACCTATGTGAACTATATCTTACAAAAATTGTTTATTAACAGTTTTAATAGAAAAACTATTTAGCCTTTGCTCATATACTTGAAAGATTCAATTACACAATTTCCCAGTTGTGAGATTCATGTAAGACATGATAACCTGTACACTCCAAAAACTTTTATGTAAGTCTGAAAAGTTTTAAACTGTTTTGATGAGCAAAACCCAGCAGTTGTCCTCTGCATTTTTTTTACTTTAGTAAGGAAGTTAAAGAGAGATGACAAAGGGTGCAAACCCCAGTTCCCTTGCTCTTCGCAGCAGCTGCCTAATATAATGTGTCCTAGCACATTGCCTAGCCCCAGGGAATGACAAACTCCTTCTATACCAATTGCTTGTTTATAAATAACAGAATTCAATAACTACTTGCAGTCATTGCTTATAATGGTGATAGGTGCTGGGGAGAGTCATGATCTTGTTGCAGGAACAAACACAAAGGAAGAAAGGAGACTCTTAATATGGAGAATAAACACAGGGCTTCACGGAAAAGGTAGCTTTGGGATGGGACTTGAAGAATGAATGCTTTTTTGATGTGGCATGCAGAAGCTAGGGAGGCAAGAAAACAAGTGTGTCTGAGCTGGTAAGATTGCCCAGCCAAGAGGCTCCTGACTTATGTCTGGAGAGGAAGACTCTTGGTACCTGGGTCTTGGCAACGCCAAGGTCTCAGCATCCATCAAGCTTTGGCGCCTGTCATTTTCCTGGGATAGTTTACAATCAGCAGCACTGCTAGTTACTCCTTTCTAGAGAAATATCTATCTGTGCTGAGTGGGAGAAAGGTCCTCAGAACTTGAAGGGTGAGGAGAATCTAGGATCACTTTGAGTCAGTCCTTTTTATCCCAGAACTTTCTGTTTCCAGACTCCATGGTGCCCCAATTCCTGAATCTCGAGCATGTTGTGTTACGGATAGAGTTGATTTTTGCTTTTCTAAGGACTGGGTGTGCATCTTGTGTGCTAAATTAGTGACTGCACATCATTTCCCTGTCTGACTTCAGATATCCCAGTTGCAGCTGTCACCACCCCTGTCCTGTCTATCATTACATCCCAAAGAAGTAGGGGCAAAGCTCTACTATATCCTGTGTAAGTGGAGACTGCTTGTTTCTTTCCTGGCTGCCCAGACCCGAATAATCACACAAGAAACTATATTAATTACAACACTGTTTGGCCTATGACTCAGCATATTCCCAGCTAGCTCTTACATCTTAAATTAACCCATTTCTATAAATTGTGTATTGCCACAAGGCTGAGACTTACCGGGCAAGCTTCTGGTATCTGTCTCTTTTGGCAGCTATATGGCTTCTCTTTGACTCCACCTCCCTGCCTGACTTTACTCTGCTAAGCCATCAGCCAAAACAGCTTTATTCATCAATCAATAAAAGCAACACATACACAGAAGGACATCCCACATCAGTCCTGTTTTTTAAAATTATAATTGTGTTATTTGCTTATTTGTTTATTGTGTGTGTGTGTGTGTCTGTGCATGGATTACAAATGTTTGTGGAGGTCAGAGGACATGAAGGAGCTTGTCCTCTCCTACCTTCTAGTTTCAAGGGGTTGAACTTAGGTCCTCAGGCTTGGTGGCAAACACCATTCCTGCTGAGCTGTCTGTCTGGCCTCCTTTATTGTAATTCTCAATGGATTTCATCAGTGAATGAAATTGTAGGTATGTTTCCGTGTGTCATATTTACCTTGAGCAGTGGGGTTTTTTATATCACATTATAGGTAGGTTCATTGTTCCAATGGGGTATTGTTCTGAAAAATTCCAAATTATGAATTGATGTATTGAAGTCAAAATACTATTAGTATGATTTCTTCTTCTTGTTTCCCAAGAGACAAAGAAATGTCTGAGGCCCAGGATTGCTTTAAAGTCTCTGGAAAAGTTGAAAGAATTCTGCTGTGATTCTGCCCTCCCTCAAAACACAGTCCAGACAGAGCCTCTTCGAGAGAGATTTGCAGTTCTGCCAAAATGTACTGATTTTGAAGACATCACTCTTCAGCGTGCAAAGAGTGCAGTTTCTTCTGAGGATTTCAGATCTCAGTCTAATCTAAAAGTATGTAGCTTTTGTGTAAGGGACAGTCACTCACTCCTATCTGGAAGTAGTTAGAGGTTCTTTGGGGTTAGGAACTGTTTGTTAGTTGCTTTTCTTTTCAGTATTTAGAGTTTTAATATTTATTTGGGAGAGGTTGCTTGGGTTGTGTTAAAACAAGACAGAATACCTGCAGGCAGTCCTGCTGTACTGTGTAGGCTGGGGGTACTGACTTGGGGGTGCTTTTCATTGATAGTTTCCATTTGCATAAGATAACTTGGACTCAGTATGGCTTTAGAAACCTTCCATGTGGAGCCACCAACTGTTAGCTTTTTTGTCAAACTTGCCTTTTCTCTGAGAACTCAGCAATTCAGTTGGTGCTTCCTAAACTGGACATCTTTTGGTTTTCAGGACAGTCAGTCTGGACCATGTCCTGAAAATTTCCAGAAGGCTTCTGATTATAAACCTTTTAACAAACGGTCTAAAAGTGTCTATACGCCATTAGAATTGCAGTACATAGACGTGAAGCAGCAGCATAAAGATGCAGTTTTGTGTGTGGAGTGTGGGTACAAGTACAGATTCTTCGGGGAAGATGCAGAGGTGAGTTCTGTCCTCCCTCCCTCCTTCCCTCCCTCCCTCCCTCCCTCCCTTCCTCTCTTTCTCTCTCCCTCTCTCTTTTCTCACAGGGTCATCCTGACCAGACTGCTTTAGAACTCTTGATCCTGCCACTTGAGCCACTCCTCACCCCCAAGTTCTGGGATTACAGATGTTCACCATCAGGTCTGCTTATAAATTTATTTTCATGGTGGTTCACGTCTTTAATCCCAGAACTTGGAGGCAGAGGCAAGCCTTTTAGTTTGAGGCCAACTTTATCTGTAAGAGAGTTCAAGGATAGCCAGGGCTACACAGAGAAAGTCATAATGAGCAGGCCAGTAAGCAGCACCTCTCCATGGCCTCTGCATCAGCTCCTGCCTCCAGGTTCCTGCCCTGTCTGAGTTTCTGCCCTGACTTTGTTTAGTGATGGACTGTGATGTGGAGGTAAAAGGCAAAGAAACTCTTCCTTCCTCAGCTTGCTTGCGGCCACAGTGTTTCATCATAGCGATTGTAGCCCTGACACAGGGTCCCAGGATTCAATTTAGGTCACAAGGCTTAGAAGCAAGTGCTCTTGCCCACTGAGCTATTTTGCTGGTCGTGTTTCTGGCTTTCTGAAAAAGAAGCTAGATTAGTTACCCTTTAAGAAATACTGTCACTTTTTTTCTAATGAGGGCTCACAGTTACAGAGGGTTAGTGTCCATGACTATTGTGGTAGGGAGTGTGGAAGCAGGCAGGCATGCATACATGGTGCTGGAGCAGTAGCTAAGTTCTCACGTATTGAGACACAGTACAGGGCAGGGAAAGAGAAGCAAACAGAATGGTGTGGCCTTTTGAAACCTCAGCCTACCCGCAGTGACACAGCACACCTCCTTCTTAATCCTTCCGTGTAAATGGACTCATTCTTTTAAATGCTCTGTTGTGTCTTCTACTTGTCAGTATTCATGTGTGCCATTTGCGTAATAATGTCTTATTCCATTACACTCTCAGGCTCTTCATGTAGGGAGACTGAACATTTTAAGGTTTTGGTAACATTCGTGTATGCCTAAGGACACTGAAGAAGAGCTGTTGTGTTTTTGGAATTTAGAGATACAGATGTTGGCTCTGAAATCATTCCTATTACACATGTCCAAAATAGATAAAACCATAAGTATGTATGTATGTATGTATGTATTTATTTATTTATTGTACAGGGAATGTCCTTTAAACATTTTATTGATGATGCATGTGTTTAGAGAAATATCAGATCCTAAGTACATGTGTGCAGCTTGATGAACTTTTAACAAAGTGAACAAACCTTAGCCAGGGAATCTTGAGTAGACATTTATTAACATTCTCTCTCCCTACACTTTTCAGATTGCTTCCCGGGAACTCAATATTTATTGCCACTTAGACCACAACTTTATGACAGCAAGCATACCCACTCACAGACTGTTCGTGCATGTCCGCCGACTTGTGGCCAAAGGATACAAGGTCAGCTTCGGCTTTGATTTGTGGAAAAGTTATCAGGACTTTTGTAGAGAACAAAAGCCTATCTCTAAGGTGGTAGAAAGGCTTTCACTGGCTTTAGAATTAGGGACTAGGAGAAAGTAAAATGTGTTGCAGTTATTAACATTGTATCTTGCCTTTCATTCTGTTTTTGCTTCCTGAGCCAGGGTCTAAGCTGTAAAGCCTAGGATGGACTTGAACTCTTATAAACTCACAGTCCTCCAGCCTCAGCCTCCTGAGTGCTGGGCTCACAAGGAATGCCCTGCCATGTGAGCCCTGGAGTGTCCTCTGTTGTAGCCACAGAGTGTTTCTTTACCCTTCATCCACTTGCCAGTTTGGGTTTTTTTCTGCTCTGCATCTGGGGACCAAGGGTTGACCTGCTTATCTTCAGTGCTTCTGAATTAACTTTTTGACATTTTGAAGTGATTTTTCTTTTAGACAATGATTCATTGGACTTCACAGTAAGCATGTCTTATTTTTGTTGAAGGTTGGCGTCGTGAAGCAAACAGAAACTGCCGCACTAAAGGCCATCGGAGACAATAAAAGTTCTGTCTTCTCCCGGAAGTTGACTGCTCTTTATACGAAATCCACACTCATTGGAGAAGATATCCTTTTAGAATATGGATTTTCGTCTTCCTTGTTATAGGGCCTTTGTTTTAAAATGACAAATTTAACTGAACAGTTTTTTCTTTTCCTGAATGAGAATGTATTTGATGAGGCATCTAGCCACTATCTATCTTGTCACTTCAGCCATGATGGGTGTGTCACTGAGGGGAGGGGAGGTGGTGGCTGGATACAGTGTGTGTCCATTGTCAATGTGAGCAGAATTCGTCATATTAAGTCATCATTTTATCAATAGCAGGAATAAAATGAGCCTAATGAAACATGCCAGGTTAATAGCTCTTTGAAAAGACATTTTCTCCTCAGACCATTTGTGGGGCAGTGTTAGCTATCTAGGGCATTCCCGTTCCTCAGAGTCTTCCTAAAGTGAGACCTGAAAATAGCTTACTAATTTCACATGAAAAGAACTTCAAAGACAAAATTAAGACACAGTTAAATACGAGACAACCTTCATTAATTGTTGACGTCATAAAAATTATTGAAAATGGGTAGTTGGTTGAAATTTTCTCTTGTAGGTTTCAGTGTACACAATAATCATCCCTAGTTTATCATCACTCATAAGTTCTTTATGTTACTTGAAGCAAAATAGTTTTAAAAGCATAGTAATAAAATTCCTAGTGTTTTGTTTTGATATGGAGTCTCACTGTGCAGCACAGGCTGGCTTTGAATTCCTTCTTCAGCCTTCTGGCCCTGGGTCATACTTACCCGGCCACCATACCTGACATGTCATTTTAACAAATGAAATAGTTATTCATAAGAAAGGAGCAGGGTACAATAAAATATTCAGATAGTAGATCAAATTTCTACTTATTTTTTCTTTTCTTGGAAATAGATTTTTTTCATATAATATGTTCTGACTATAGTTTCCCCTCCCCCCACACTTCCAGTTCCTTCCCACCTCCTCTCCCATTTAAATCCACACCCTTTCTGTCTCTGTTAGGAAACAAGCAGGCATCTAAGGACTAATAATAAAATAACATACAAATGATAAAGCAAAATAAAAAAATTAGAATAGGACAAAACCAGACACAAAAAAGAGGCAAAGAAAAAGCACAAGAAATGTAGATACAGAAATAAACACTGTTCATATACACAGGAATCACATAAATCCCAGCTGAAAGCTATGATCATACCCAAAGGACCTGAAAGATCGAAAAGCAAAAAGACAAAAACCAAAACAACACAAAACAAAACAAACAAAAAACCCAAAATCTGACTCAACAATATGAGATGAAGAACTTCCAGAGTTATGGTTGAGTTCATTTCGTGATCGCCATCTACTGCTGGGTATTCAGCCTACCCTTGGGAGTGGTTGTTTCCCCAGAGACTCCCTTGGAGAAAACTAAATTTTAATTTGGAGATAGCTTTCAGGATAGAGAAGGAGGAGTGTGACCACTGCCCCTTTCAGCTCTAGGAAAATGTTTTATTTTATGTGTATGGGTGTTTTGTCTACATGTATACTTATGCACTGTATTCGTGCCTGGCGCCCAAGGAAGCCATTAGATACTCTGGCTTTTGTTTGAGTTGCTTTTGTTTGTGAGCCATCCTGTGGGTGCTGGGTTTGAACATGAGTCCTCTAGAGGAGCATCCACAGTGCTTTGACCCCTGAGCTGTCTCTCCAACCCTAGGTTAGGTCTCTTAATAGTAAAAGAATGTAGGGATTAGAAAGTTTAAATGATAATGTGTGAAAGCAGTATTTCAGTTGTAGTTTTGTTGTTAAAACATTTATTTATTTTTATGTGTACCTCGTGTGTGTCTGGTGCCAGTGTGATCCAGAAGAGGGCATCATATCCCCTTGAGCTGGAATTATAGATGTCAGCCACTTTGTAGGTGTTTGGGATTGAACCTGGATCCTCTGGAAGTTCTTAACCACTGAACCATCTTTCCAGGACCTGTACTATAGTTTTCTAGAAAGTTATTTCAGCTTGCTTAGCTTCTATGCAAACTCTGAGATATATTTGTTCAAGTGAGAGTATCAGGAGGGAACAGTCACCACTGAGGTGGATGGCAGAGCATCAGGAGGGAATGGTTACCACTGAGGAGGGCGGCAGAGCATCAGGAGGGAACGGTCACCACTGAGGTGGACGGCAGAGCATCAGGAGGGAATGGTTACCACTGAGGAGGGCGGCAGAGCATCAGGAGGGAACGGTCACCACTGAGGTGGACGGCAGAGCATCAGGAGGGAACGGTCACCACTGAGGTGGACAGCAGAGCATCAGGAGGGAACGGTCAACCACTGAGGAGGATGGCGGAGCATAAGTAGGAACGGTCACCACTGTGGTGGACGGTAGGGTATCAGAAGGGAATGGTCACCACTGTGGTGGACAGCAGAGCATCAGGAGGGAACAGTCACCACTGAGGTGGACGGCGGAGCATCAGGAGGGAACGGTCACCACTGAGGACGGCGAAGCATCAGTAGGAACGGTCACCACTGAGGTGGACAGCAGAGCATCAGGAGCTCTGTTGTTCTAAGCTTATCAGGCTGCAAGAACCTGGTATTTTGCATTTTTCCTGAGCTTTAATCTCTTATTTGGACCCTTTCCCCCAAGCGGTCCCCTCCTCTGCCTTGCTTCAATTACCAGTAAAGCTCTTACCTCCTGATAACCAGGTTGGATGTCTTCAGGATGACTTTGTCCAGAATCAGCTTTTATTCTTGAGAATTTTGATTAATGGGATTAATTTCATACATGTGCGTGCATATATACTTCTATATGTAAATATGTTTTTGTTTAATTAAAATGTCTTACAATTCTCTAGAATTTTCTAGAGAATTTACTTCTAGAGTTTTAGGCACTTTATAGATGAAAATTCATTTATGATACTTTAACGTGTTTGCTTTGCTTTGTGAATTCATTATGTGATTGCTCAGGACACAAGTCTCAGCAATATCTCAGCAAAGTGGGTTTGTGTGTGAATTCCCACCGGGTTGGAGACACACTTCTAGGTCCTTTGGAAGTGAGAAGATAATAGTTGCCTGTCCTTGTGCCTCTTATAGTTCAGGGAAGAGACGACATTCAACTATGGTCATAATTGGAAGAATGC
Organism: Ellobius talpinus; assembly: GCA_001685095.1. Taxonomy (NCBI): domain Eukaryota; kingdom Metazoa; phylum Chordata; class Mammalia; order Rodentia; family Cricetidae; genus Ellobius; species Ellobius talpinus. The sequence continues at coordinate 47,049 of LOJH01001257.1, forward strand.
TGCATGAGAAAAACAAACCTTTATGAGTTAATAGGAATTAAGCATGTGATTTTCTTTAACATGATTACATGTGAATCCTCTAATCAGACTGGATGATTCTGTGAACATTGATGAGGTAACGACAGTTACTTCTACCAACTATCTCCTCTGTGTCTATGAAGAGCATGAAAGCACTAAGGACAAAAAGAAGGGGAACATTTCCATTGGTATTGTGGTAAGTCCTTTGAAGGTGAGGAATGAAGGATGTTGTTCGTGGCACCTCAGGAGCAGCCGTGAGCGGTGCATGATGGGGAGTCTGGTGGAGTGTGTTTCCAGGGAGTTCACCAGGACCATTTTCCTCACAGCATTACCCTCAAGTAACTAGTTAGGATTTTCTTTTCTGCTCACTTGGCACTCTGCCTGAAAGATCAGATAGTTTCAGAATATATGCTGTTGTTAAGAATTGAAAATGGTGGCTGTGACAGGCACACGTGGACGGGGAGCTAGTAGCACAGTAAGATACTACGCCAAGCAGGGCCATGGCTAGCAGCTTCCTCTTTGGTGTGTAATCTAATGGGAGTGATTATGGAACCACCCTGATTAGATTTGAGGAAGGGAGATGTAAAATGGAGTGTTAAGTTGCCAATGCAAGATATTCTATATTATATATAGCATAGTATAAATTAGTACCAGAACTGTCTCCACTGTCTTCCAGATAAATGTGATTCAGGAGCTATAGTTTTACTGATTGTGCCTTCTGCCAACTCAGGAGTAAATTTACCTACTTAAGATCTACTCATGCTGCGCCCCTCAGAACTGTCTTCAGATTCCCTTGTCATCACTCTTTTTGCCTTTCCTAACGTCTACTACAGTCAGTGACCAGCATTCACAGAGATTCCTAAAGTCTGACTGTCTTCAGTATACCTTTTAGTACATTATTCATACCACAGCACTTGCTAACTTGACATTTGCTTAGCCAGTAAGCCTGTCTCTCAGGGAGTCAGCAGTACTGTGGGTGTGGGGGGCTCGAATGAATCTTTTCCCTTGAGAAGCACTTTTTATCTAGTCATAGACAGTTGGTCCCATTTACAAATAGTAAGGGTATTTGCCTTTCAGCTTTAGCATATGTAGTGTGTGCTATTGTGTGTTTACCTGGAGCTCAGACTAAAGACAGAGTGGATAGCACAGGAGAGCACACTTGGGGCGTTTAGAATAGCATCCTGCCCCTGCCAAGCTCAACTGTGGGAGATGAGCAGGGGTATGAAAAGATGGACAGTGGTCCTTGAATGGTTTTTGGTTCCTGTCCTTGACCTCAGCAGTTACTTTTCTCATTCTGAGCTCTAGGCCAAGGCTGCACTTTTCCCTTGGGCTCTGGAATCCTGCAGAGTTGCACAAGGCCACTTGGACCGCGCTCCAGTCACTCAGATGCAGTGTGGCCGAGTGGAGCTCATTTCCCTTTACCCAGCACTGTTCAGCCTGCGCGTTTCTCACCATGACAAGCACCTTACATTTTCCAGTCACCGTCTAAGAGTCTCTTCTGGGTGCTGGCGGTTAGTCCAAAATTGAAGCCTCACTGTTGAGAACCACTGCAAGCATGCCTTGTGTCTTCATTTTAGGCCATACAGTCTGTTCAGCCTGTGGATTTCTTAATGTTACACATTTCTTTTAGTAATACATGTGCAGGTATTGTCATTAGATTAGTTCTTTGATTAAAGTGACAGAGAATTTGATTGGCTGATAGCTGTCATCTATTTATGTAAATGCTTCATTTGTGGATTGGGACTTGAACTTAAATAGGTAAACCTAATTGTAAGTAGTGCCACAGCTGTGGGCACTAGAGGATACTTCTGGGCTGGAATTGAGGACATTCCCTGGCTACAGATGTAGGATTTAAAGAAATTATGAAATATTCAAGTGGAAAAGATGAATAGAAACTTAACAGAGAAATAAAAAAAAGAAACTTAACAGAGTAGATTGAGACAATCACCCAGGGGGATAACTAACACTACCCAGAATCCTCCATCCCCAGGTGCCTTTCCTTCTAATAGTAACTGTAACCCCGACTCTGGGGCGGACAGTAATGCCCTTCTCTTTCAGTTCCAGTTCTACCACTTTCAGCTTACTTTTCATGCAAAGTAAGCATGCTATAATAGTGTATTGAATCTTTCGTTTTCCATTTTGTATGCAAAATAAAAAATGTTTTTGTGTTTATTTGGTTTGTGTGGGGTCACATATACCGTGGTATATGCTTACAGACATTAGAGGGCACTTTGTGAGATCAGTTCTTTCTACCATGTGAGGATCACAGAGGTCACCAGGCTTGAGAGCAAGCATTTTTAGCTGCTGGGCCATCTTGCTGACCTGAGTGTGACATTTATTTGTATGCCGCAGATCTTTGATTACAGTGCTCTTTTTAATTTAGTGTACTCATTCCTTTGTTGCTGGGCACATGGGGCTCTTGGTCTTTGGCTCACAAAGAATACATCTATAAGCATTTTTGTGTCTCTTAATACACATACCCAAGTTCGCATGAATGTATACCTGGGGAGGAATTGCTGTGTAAACACTGCAGACATGGTCTCCTTTTCTAGACAGAGCCTGGATCTAGTTGGAAGTAGCTGTCAGTTGACTGCACCAACAGTATAAAGTTTTGTCATGCTTGCAACTTTTCATTAGTGCCCACTCTCTGCATTTATCTCTGAAGCATCGGTAGCAGAGAGACTGCCGGCTGGGGAGTCGGACTGCTCAGGTTTGAATCCCGGTTCCATCATTTTATTGCTCTGAGACCTTGGCTAAGTAACTTCACCTCTTCTCACCTCTTTCAAACCTTGACCCTTTCAGGTTTTCTTCCTGTTCTTACACTGGGCTGACAAGGGGTGGTTTTCAGTTGTCCTGGCTTTTTTACTGAACGTTCGTTATGCCTGGTTTTGTTGTGCAGTAATCAGACTGTTATTTCTATGCCAGCAGGTGTGTTCACTGGCGCTTTGTTGTGGTACCTTGCTCTCTGTCGTGGGCCAGGCTGTCAGAGCTTTCACACGCTAGTTGTCTGATTTGGTCCTTGTAACAACCCGATGAGGGAAGTTGATGTTGTCTTTCCATGTCTCAAAGAGGAAGCTGAGGCCCAAAAGGATTTGGTGACTTGTCATAGCACTCTGATAGGTACATCAGGTCCCAACCCGTGCTCAGCATGTCCTCCTGAAATTCCCACCTAAGACATTGCATTATCTGTCTGTCTGTCTGTCTGTCTGTCTGTCTG
>LOJH01001258.1:7100-33210 GCA_001685095.1 Ellobius talpinus
TAATAATAATAATAATAATAATAATAATAATAATAGCAGTAGGCTTTCCCCTAAAGCCCAGGACTGACCTAGTCTCAGGTTCTTAGCCACCTTGGCAGTGTCAGGTATGGGCTCCATCTCATACAGTGAGCCTTAAATCCAAAGGGATGTTGGTTACTCTCATAAAGTTTGTCTTATTATTGCACCAGTATACCTGGCTGGCAAATCTTGATTACAAGCATAGGGCTTGTGATTGGGTGACATTCATGATTGCTTTTCTTCTTCAGTAGCACACAAAGCACCTTCTAGCACCATGGATGCTAGTCAGTCGGGGTGAAGCTTTTAGTTGGTTACCACTCAATCTCTCCATCTTCAAGGACACAAGTCATGTCTTCAGCAGTAGGGCTTATCATCAGAATATGGAGAATAACTAATAGACTTGGAAAGAGCCTGTGATGCTTGGGGAGGAGGTCTATGAGATCCCTTTGGCACTAATGTTTTTATTTCGTGGCATAAGATGTCTAGCCACCATTATATGGTGATTTCATTTGAATCTATTTCATATATGTATTAGATAATAGACAAAATGAACTCTGGGTTTTTGTGAACATTGGTTTTTTTTATTTATTTTTAAGTTTGTTTTGTTTTTTGGGGGGAGGAGTTGAGAGCGAGAATATGAAGTTTGGTAGGTAGGGAGGGGAATATGATTTGGGAAGAGTAGCCTTCTTTGGGAAAACAGAACCTGCTTGCCGTTTTCCCTGGGGGAATACCTTGTTCAGCTGTTTGTGTGACTCTTGCTTCAGACACTTTCCCTGCACCCTGAGACTTCCTACTTCAAAGTCTCCTGGCAGCTTGGGTGCACAAAGTTCACGCTGGCTCCCTGAAAGCATCAATCTGTCGGTGAACAGAGCAAACATCGAGGAGGAGCTAACACATTTTCCATGGCTCCTCTTCAAGATTCTATCATCTAATCTGTTTGCTTCCTTTACCCACAACTCTGTTCAAATTGACAGCATTTGAATGGTTGGTGGGACCAGGAAAGGGAGTTTTAGATTTTAGGATGCTTTGTAATAATCCAATTATTGCTGCACCCATGTCTCCTTCCGCTTCACTTGCCCTTTGGCATCCTTCCTCCACGAGGAGGCAGAGAAATGTGGTTGCTCCTCCAGCTCTTGCTCACCCACAGTTCTGTGAGGACAGTCTCCATCACTCTCAGGGACAGCACACGGTCCTCAGTGTCTGTATCCCTCTCGGTGCCCAAGGAAGTATTTGTCATCACTGAACTTTCCTTCTCACTTTGATGCAGAGTTCCACGGTGTTTGGCAGGTGTGTTTCATAATTTACAGTTGGGGTGCAGCCATTTCATTGCTCACTGAAGAGTGTCTCTTTTATATGTTCTCTTTGTGGCTTGTTGTTGACTTCCAAAGGAGAGGAGTGAAAATTTTAAATGCCATTGTTTTCATGTTAGCAGAAAAGAAACAACTAAAATTTTCCATATGTAAACAACTTATTATTAAATGCCACAGAACCATTTTTGTTCCTATAACACCATGGTTAAATAACTAGCAAACGTCTTTTCTGATACATCTCTAATGATGGGGGTATGTTTGACACCGCCCCCTATTTTGTACAGCAGGATCATTTGTAAGCCATTTTTCTGAGCAGAAAATTTAGAGAATGTTCCCTACTGTGGGAGAGGTGACATAATCTATGTCCTCGGTTGTCACAGACAGGGCCTCAACCTTGTGCTGAACCTTTTGGGATTTCACTGAAGATGTCTGGCAGGGTCTGGAAGACCTAGTGGTGACAGTATGCCCTAACTGGGCAGACATTTGTATAAGTCTTTGCCATATGAAGGTCAGTTGGGCAGGGTATAAAATCTTTTACATTTTTTTATTCCTTTAGGGTCTTAATTATGTTACTCTATTGTTTTCTAGTACAAAGAAGTATTGTTACAATAGCTGATTTTAGTTGATTTTCTTTCTCTAATAAGCATCTTGATCCTCTTGTCTATGTGCAAAAATATTTCTTTATCTATAAAATGAAGTCATTTTAGTAAGATGTGTCATGATAATGATTATTTCCCATTTTTTGTTATTACACTCGGGTTTCCCATGTGTAGAGGGTACTCTTTCAATGTGGCAATTTAAGCCTTTTGTTCTATTCTCTTATTAGGTAATTTTCTTTCTTTGGACTTAACACTCATTAGATTATTTTCTCTCTACTATTTATATCATTTTCACTTGAATCATTTTTATTTCTGTCTGATTCTTGCACACCTCTTTACTGAAGTCCAGCTGGGCCTTAGTTCTTTCTAGTTTATAATAAAATTTGAATAACAGAAACCTCACCCTTCATTTTTTAGTTCTTTCCCGCCCTTGTTAACTATCTTTTTGCAACACTCTATTATTATTTATCACATTCACTAGATTTTATATTTTCATTTGTTTCTGAAGCTTTCTTCATTTCTTTCAGCTCATTTTGTAGTTTTAAGTTAAATTTTCATGTGCTTCAAAGTCAATTTTTTTTAATATGTTGCTGTGCCACCAATACTACGGCCTTGGGGCAATCTTTGTGTTTGCTGATGCTCCCATATAAATTCATAGTTAGTTCTCCATGCTTGTAGAGCGTGGGAGAGTAAGGTGGTAGAGCACTTCAGGACATTCGTTGCCTATATGGTGAGAACTCCCTCTTCTGCTTTTTGGGGTTCAAATGTAGTTCACCGTTTTGAGGTTTGTATTCTCTGGATGCTCTCAAGGGAGGGAACATTTTCTTATCCCTCCTCCCATATCCTCCTCCTCCTCCTCCTCTTCGATGTGAGTTGCCAGAACATTCTCTCAAGGTCAGTGGGAGGCCCGAGTGGCTGTGGATTCTTCATTCGCACCCTTCTCTTGGGTTCATTGATTGGCCTGCAGTCACTTTGTTCAGGGTTCTAATCAGAGTGGGATCATTTCTTTGTCTGGATATGTGTTATTGGTGTCTATGTTCAATGGCTCTTGGCCCTACTTCTTCTCTTCTCTCTCACCCTCCAGTGGCTGAGTTGGCAGTTTTTTTTATTGTGTTTGGTTTGACCTTTGCCCCTTGTGTCACTTATATGAAAATGACCCGTGTCTCTTTCCTTTCGTAGTCCTAATTGCTTTATTTTTCATTTTCTTTTTTTATAATTCAGTGAGGGGTCAGAGGATATTTAACAACAGTGCTGCTACCATAAGTTTGCTTCTTCAGAAATCTATTAATGATTTAAAAGGAACTGCCGACAATATCCGTTTAGATGGCTTGGTATCTATCATCAAGGCTGCAGCTACCCCTTCCATGTTGATGGGTCCTACAATCACAGCTCTGGCACAGATCTCGCCTAGGCTGCGATTGTTTATCAAGACCTTTACAGACCCTCACGCTGCATCTGTCCCTTTTTCATCACCTTCTGAATATGTTTTTCCTTCTCTAGCTAACTTTATAATTGGCACACTGCCCATTAGCTTCCTAGGACAAAGCTACAGAACGTCCCTCTTTTTGCTCATTCACTGTCAAGTGAATGGTCAAATGTGTCTGTTACATTTCCCAAGTCTCTTTCAAAACTACTTAAAAGAATTTTTATTAATTTGTTGAGAGTTTCACACAGTGTATTTTCTTTTTATCACATTCACACCTAACCTGCCCCCCATTAACTCCTCCCAGCACCAGAGGACAATGTGTAAGACTGCCTTCTATTATTTCACTAGACTTGTGGCGTTTACATAGACATCTGCCATTGTGCGGGTTTTAAGTGTGTACAAGCTGTACTGAGAGTTATCTAAGTGAGTCGTTTCTTATTAATGAAGTAATCACTGTCTGCTATTCTCTGTACCAACAGCTTCATTATCTCCAAGTCGTCTTAATCCAACCTCTAACTTCTATGGCTTCTCTAGCTCTCATGTCTTCTTGTTCTATCACATGACCCAGATTGTCTTAGTTTCTGAATATTCAAACGTTTCTGTCATACTTTTGAGGACCCTGGGAACACACATGAATAACCCAAATCCTCTCCCGTCTGGTTACAGCCTTGACTTTGTCTCACCTCCCACCATTTCCGTAATTTGTCCTGTTCTTGAGCCCCAGGAGAGACTCATAAACCCAAAAGTCACATGCTGCCTGGGATACCCTTTGATCTCATTTCCATAGAGACTTTCCTCATTTCCCCAAACTCAATATTAAAGCTACATCTTCTAAAACCTTTCCTGGTACTGAAGTAGGAAGAGAGGTTTCCCCATTCCCCATAGTTATGCACACGTGGCACCAGTGTTGGGTTCCCCTCTACATGATAATGAGTCTTATTTCATCTACAGATCTTCTTAGAGTGCGCATTCATTTAAAACAGTGGTTTTGGTGCCTCTAGTAATCAATACAGCATTGTTCAGTAAATGTCTGCTGTTTGAATGTCCAAGCATGTAAGGCTATGGAAATAGGACTATTTAATTTAGAATGAGCAATTATAAGTCAATATTCATCCTATTATAAATAGTTAATACATATGGGTCAATGCCAAGCTATCCACAGGATAACACTGATAGAAAGATCTGAATCCAGGCATCACCTATTTCCTTGGTGCTATCGAACACCAATTATAAAGGTAAAGACTGAAAATGCAGAAGAGAAGCCCAACCAAGTTGCTTGGACTTTGTAATAAACAATCAGCAAGTTGGGGTGGGCAGGGTGAGAGACTGCCCAGCAGCTAAGAGGGCATACTGCTTTTGCTGAAGACCCAAGTTCTATTTCCAGAACTCATGTCAGGTGGCTCACTGAGATCTGTAACTCTAGTGCACGGGTATCTGACACCCCTGGCTCCACAGACCCCTGCACTCACACACACACACACCCCACACACATACACCTCAAATTTTAAAAAATCTTTGAAGTTTTTTTTGAGATAATAAAAGAATCCAAAAATGGAAACTTCTTGAGGGCAAGTCCATTGTAAGTACAAGCTGAGGGTTTCTCCCCTAGATTGTGAGCATGAGAGAGACACACATGGAGAGACAGCAAGAGAGTGAGCAAGAGCGAGACTGTGAGCAGGAGAACATTTTCCACGTGCACACCCGGGCTCACAACTGACTTCTGAATGACCTTGACCTGGCTTAGTGCTGGTTTCTCACTAGCGCTGGTCTGAACCTCTTCGGGAAATACTTAGCAGCTGAAACGAAGGAGGAACAGAGAGGAAGGGGCTAAGGATGGCTCTTACCTTTGACCAGTCTCCTGCAATCAGCTGTGGAGGGCAGTCCGTCCTGGCACAGGACTTATGAGAGGAGGCCTTGGGCCCCTGGCACAACTCATCTGATAAATTCAAGAAGCTTCCATCCGTTAGCAGCTGTCGACAGGCGACTCTCCGGTTCTGCGTCCCCCCGCCGCATGTCCTGGAACACTAAGGAAAGAGTCTGTGAAGTGGTGGCCTTACTTTTTGTTGATGCAAAGCAGGGCTCCCGCCATTGCCATAAGTAAAACGGGTCATGGATTGCCAGGCTTCTGTACCTGCTGCCACTCTTCAATATGCCAGCTAGGAGGGCAATCGAACTGATTGCATGCGCGTAAGGCGTGAGGTTTCTCATCTCGGCATTCCTCCAGAGGGGCTGTGGAGTCCTCAGGATGCAGGCAGTGTACATCTCGGGTCTGAATTCCAACGCCACAGGTAGCTGAGCAAGGTCCCCAAGAGCCCACGTGCCATCTGTATCAAAAGCCAGGTGAGAACAAGGCAAAAGCAACTGGGAAAAGGTGAACCTTCAAATGAGGGGAAACCCAGCAAGCACAGACCATCTCAAGCTCCTCTCTGGATCTCTAAAAAAGCAGTTCTCAACCCATTGGTCACGGCCCCTTTGGGAGTAGCCTATCAAATATCAGGCAGATCAAATATTTACATTACGATTCACAACAGTATCAAAATTACAGGGATGAAGTACCAACAAAATAATTTTACAGTTGGGATCACCACAACGCGAGGAACTGTGAAAGGGTCACAGCATTAGAAAGATTGAGAACCACTGCTCTAGGTCTTATTACTCTGTTCAGGCTCCACACTGTGACATCTCCACGAATATATGTGATTGAGACACAGAAACACAACATCTAAAGGGAAGAAATGCCAGGGAAGTGGATTAAAGGTCTCAGTAGTTTGGGAAGACCCTGAGTGGCAGGGAGCAGGTTGTTTCCCCCATCCTGTCCCACCTCCGCCATCCATCAATGATAAAACCTGGACTTGGTTTTGGTCCCAAGGCAAAGATGATTTATAGGACCGCCAAAAGAGGTTTTAAATGCTTACAAACCCGTCTTAGGAAATCGTTGGGGCACCTGGATTCCTTATTTGTGATATCCTTGAGAAAAATTCCTTAATGTTGGGATTGGATTTGCAGCGCATATATAATGTGATTCCTGTCTAATAAGATCTTGGAAAAAATCAAGCTTCCTTGTGAAACAGCTGGAAAAATGAAAAACTACAGCAGCTGCATTAGATCCATATTTCCAAGTCTCTCAACGAAGTGCCCCCCCAAGCTTCCACACCCCACTTCCTGAAGTGCTGGGGACCATTTTTAACGGTCTTTGCCTATCTGATTAGTGAGATGTTGTATGTCATGGTTATTTTACTTGTGGACATTTGATTTTTAGGGAACACGAATTCCTAACTGGTTACCAAAGAGATATGTCAGGAGCAAGCAATTTTTACAATGCTTAAGATGTATGTTAAAATAGATGCTGGCCACAGGGTGTTTGTAAGGCAAAAATAAAAAATAAAAATAATGAACTTCACAAAGTGAAAGAAGATCATAAAGGTTTAAGCAGTTAGGGAAAAGCCTGTGATGCAGCATTGCTAGTCATTAATAAAGTGGACATAGAGGAATTACACAAAGTACATTGATTGATTGTGTGTGTGTGTGTGTGTCTGTGTGTGTGATTACATTGTTGAAACAAAAGTCCCTCACACACCAGATAAGCATATAGCCATTGATGTCCGAGTAACAGAATTTCTCTTTTTTGTATTTTTCTGACTTTTATTACTTTCATTCATTATATAGGCATTCACTATCAGAGAACAAGTTCACTCGAAAAACATATATATTTAAAAGTAATTTTCAATTTTCTTATTTCTAATTTTCTATACTAAACATGCTTACTTTTCTATAGGGAATATGAAAAAAAGCTCAGTAGTACTCTTGACATGATACAAAGAAAAACATGTTATTTATGAAAGGAAGTTTGCTAGTGAAGAACTAACCATCCAAGCGTGACGGTAGAATAAGAAGCAGGCTGGAATGTCCATGTGTTAAAGGTTTGGTCCCCAGCTTGGTTCCATTAACAGGTTGTGGAACCTTCAAGGGGTGGGGTCCGGCGGGAAGCTTTAGGTCAATGGGGGCATGTCTTGGGAGGGGTGGTGGGACTCCAGCCCCTTGCACTTTTTTTGCCACTATGAGGTGGTTGGGCTTCTTCTACCATAGACTCCTAGCATGATGCACTGAGCCCCCATGGACCCAAAGCAATGGTACCCATCAGTGAAGGACTGACACCTTCCAGACCAGGAAGCAAAACAAAGGTCTCCTTTCAGCAAGGCAGTTGCCTACAGTGTTTGTTAAAGTGTCGGAAAGTTGATGAGCATAATGCACATTAACATGAGCTGCTAGGTATAGGAAAAAGGGATTTCTAGTTAATGATTTATTTGGGAAATATCTTTGAAATAGGTTTCTAGGAAACAGCAAGATGCCCCTTAAAGAAAAGGACTAGACGTTGTTAGTTTAGCCACAGGATTCCTATGAAGTTTCAAGGACTATGTGAATCCCATTTGACGTCTAATTTTCCAAAGTAAAAAATAGAATTGTAGAATTGGGATATTTTAATGGATACTAAGAAACTTGCAAAAACCTGGCACAAAGATTCATATAGAAAGAAGAGAATGCTACACTTGAATATATATTCTAAGTCCTGCATAAAAGCAAAAATCCCAACTGCATAGAAACATCTTAGTTAAGATATTTATGTTCCACCAAGATTTCCATGTTGAAGCACTGTCTTCCAGTAGGATGGTGTCTGGGATGAGGGCTTTCAGAGTTAGGGTGAGAGTAGTCACAAGATAGCTCTTTGCTGTCTCCCCACCATCTGCAGATACACGGAGAAATATGGGGTCAAAAGGCCAGGCAGAACGTGCTCTCCATAAACCAGACTCTACAGGGCTTCCACCTTTCCCTTTCCAGCCAAAGGGACAAGAAAGTTCTATTGTTAAAGTCAGCCTCACAATGGTACTTTGTTCTTACAGCCTGAGGTCGCTAATATAGTAAGTTTTCTGATCAAACTGGAAGTGAGCTAGACATGACCTAAATATTTTGAAACTATGCAATAATTTTCTAAATTACCCAGGAGCATGTATGAATTCACATGAGAAAAATGTCTGGAAAATTATATATAAAAATATTGATAGAAGAAATTGTAGTCAGTATTTTAAAATGCATATTAACAAAAAAATCATATGTCAAAATTTGTAGGATACAGCTAAAACTGATTAGAAGAAAATCAATAGCCATGTGCACACATTTGAAGAATAAAGATTGACTTTAACAATCTTAGTTTCTACATCAAGAGGTAAAAAAAGCAATTAAAGTGAAAACAGTAGAAGGAAAGATAGACGATAGATATATAATAAAAGATAGATGATAGATAGGATAGATAGATGATTGATATAGATTATAGACAGACAAGATAGAAAGATAAATGATAGATAGATTAGATAGATAGATAGATAGATAGATAGAGTATAGGGATAGCAGAAATAAATATGCTAAAAGATAAAAACATCTGTTTCTTCAAAAGTCTAATCAAATTAGCAAGTCTTTGAGGAAATCTAAGGAAAAAGCACAAATCACTGATGTCAGGAATTTAGAAGACAGTCTTGAGAACTGAAATCATTAAGATGAATATAAGTTTATAGCGAAAATTGTCAATAAATTTGAAAATCAAACCCTCCTGCTTCAGCATTCCAAATGATGGGTGGGATCCCAGACACACACCACCACGCTAGACTTATCTGTCTCATGGTTGTCAAAGGGGCCTTCCCTCTCACAAGAGGAGTCTATCCTTTCAGAGACAAAACCAATGAATCTCAGTTTATGGGATGGGTATTTAGTTTCCACAATTAGATCGCTCATTAGAGTAGATTCAGGCTTTGCATGAATTCTCCATTTTGTTCCTTATCTTTATGCTGTCCTAGGGCTTGTCAGCTTGATAGGGAAAATCTACTAAGTCAAGAGACTTGGCAACTGCACCCAAACAAGCTCTGACGTCAATACTGGATTAACATTCTCAACTCCTCATTAGCTTGTTTTTATCTTTCCTTTACCCCTTTATAAGCCTATCCCACATTTCAAGTTGTTCTGCATACTTAAAGGGATTTTGTTTGGTTTTTAAGACAAGTTCTCATTACGTAGCCCAGTCTGGCCTCAAGCTCCCAATTCCCTCCACCTCAGTCTCTTAAGTACTACAATTACAGGTCTGAACTCCCATGAACAGCTCAGGCCTTCACCCTAAAATTCTGCCTCTACGATGTCTCAGGGCATGGACAAACGTAAGCAAGGTCTTTACCACAAGGTCATGGAATCCTCACTCCCATCTGAAACTTCAAGAGCATAGTCTTTAGGGTTCGTTCTGACTCAGGGGTTTGAGTTCATGGTCCTTGGTGCTCTTGCTTCTAGGATGGTAGTGAGGGAGAGCATCACGTCAGCAGGAGCATGTACGCAGTAGAAACTGCTAGCTCACAGGAGATAGGAAGTGGCAAGTGCCATTCTTCCCATAACTTATCCCTAGTTCACTGGCTTTCTGTTTCTAGTTTTCTAACGCTTTCTTTGTAACACACAGCCATTCTTACTCCATTTCTGTTTCATAACTTCTAGCTATTTCTATGGGTAATATTAATTTCTATCTCCAAAGACATCAATAACCTCAGTCTTTTTCAGCTTTTCTTTCTGTGCATTTTCATTTCACCCAGAATAAATTCATCTTGCAAATGTTGACTCTGTTGACTATTTTCACTGGTGCTTTCTTGTGATTTTGGAATTTCAATTTGATGTGCAATTTGAAGGAAGTAGGTCTATTTCTCCTTCTCTCTCTCCCTCTCTCTTACCTTCCTTCCCTTCCTTTTTTCTTTCCTCTGTCAAATAGGAGCTCAACTCTCATTTGCTATAACTATATCTGAGCCTCTAGTCTGCAAAGGCCTCCAGGGCCAGCTTTCTTATCACATCACACTCTACTCATCTGTGAGCTTGTATAGCTGGTTCCATGGGTTTGCTGTTGGTGTATAATTTTCATTTCCCCCCCTATACCAGACCTATCAGCAGTCTGTACTTGGAGCAAACCATAAGGCACCAACACTATTTTAACTGGAAGATTATCAATTAGACTCTCATTGATCATATCTAAATTTCTGTAGCCTTGGCCATGAGAAAAGTAACAAGCTACATATATGCATGCACACACAGTGTTTTGCTGGCAATGTGACTATATATCTAATTATTTAGGAAGGGTCCGTTTCATTCTTAAAACAATTCGGCTTAAACTTGTAAACGTTATTGGCAATGTCTTCAGCCTGATTACCTTTCAAACGTATCTGACTAGAAAAGTCAATTACAGTCCCTAAGGACTGGAGATGGAACTGTTTTTATCCTGGCAGGGGGGTAACAGTTGTCTTATCAGCTGACAAGCTGTGCGTGTATGCGTGCACACGCACATGCACATGTATATATGTCCATGTATATGATGTATATAAATTCAAGAAATGAGTAGCAGGTTGGTGTGAAAACGCGTCACTCATGCTTGTTGCTCCTATGCTCCCTCCCATGAGGCGCTGACTCCTGACAGCAGAAGGCTGTCTTCAGACTTGTGGGGCCATTATGTAACCCTGCATGTTTCTACAAACTGCTGGCTCTCTCCTGGAAAAGGCAAACTCTGGAAAAATATCAGCCATGCAGCAGGACAGGACAGAGGGAGCAACCTCACAAGAGCAAATAAGCATACAACACCNATCCCAGGCTAATACATCAAGTGCATTTGCCTTGGGGTCAATACAGGTCCACCGACTGTCCACCCAGTCTCAGTGGTAAGTTTCACCCTGGGGTGAGATTTTACTGCTATTGCCCTTGGAGTCAGTAAATATTTATATGGAAAATATTATGCAACCCCCTGTCCCTGTTATTCCTACACCCCTGGTTTCTAGAACCTAAAACATTTTTGCAAACTTCCCTTTATTTTGGCATGGAACCTTTGCCTCCCCTGGCTCTTCTCCAACATAACTCTCAATCTTTGAAAAGGTTATTAAAGTTGCAATGTTGAAACAAGGGACAATATTTGCTTTTGTATAAAAACTCTTAGTTTTGCAGAGTGGCCCAAGTATATTGTCTGTTCCATTCTGTCCGGCTTGGAGGCTCGGGGCGTATGTTGCTGAGCACGGAGAGAGTAAGAGCTCTGGCTAAGGCAATGAGGAAGGAAGGGGCACTGTGATATGGCCTGGTAAAGGTACACACCAGCAAGCAAGCATTCCTCAGCAGCCTTAAGAAACAATTTCCAGATTTGGTCAAGCCTTGCTATGGCTCGGAGGTCAAGTGAGAGAGGACCCTGTAAACTAAACTCGCCTGCTCTTATCTCCTGGACGGTTCCGGCAAAGGTTGTCATTCTTAGAACTTGACCAGATCTAACCTTTGTCACCCCACAGAGAGTGCCCAGATTTCAATGGCTTGATTGAATGAGTTTTGCCATGTGCCCATGGTGAGAATGGGTCACTCATCCGGCACATACTGTATGTCCTGAATTTGAACGTTCCTTTGGACTGTGAGATGCTGGTGTCTGGTACTCTTGATGCTGAATGAGGACTCCGAGCTGCAGTTCCTTGAGCTCCGTGATCACAAGGGGAGAGGGAATATTGCGATGAGCAGTGCTGCTAAACTATGGCTAGCGGGTGAGAATGTTTTCAACTTATTGAGGGAGGATTTCAAAGGAATCAACCACACTTCAGGATGAGGAACATCCAACTCAGAGGAGGACACAAATCAACACAAGAGGTGAGCAAAATGCAACTTGATACTATCAACCCAAATCAAAGACAGCATGGGGCTGAGGGTGTGGCTTTGGGGAAGAGTCTTGCCTGGCATTTATGAGGTCCTGGGTTCCACCTCCAGCACAGAAGAAAAAAATCAATACTGGAGATCAAGGGGCTTTGGTAATCCTAAAATCTAATATTGTTTTCATTTTTAGATTCTCTCATTCAAATCCCTAAGAGACAGAAATGCCAGTGTGGAGATCCATCCATCCTATATTCCCATCCATTTCCATTTCTCTTGGTACCATCAAAAAATCCCTCTTTATAAAGTGTCTGAGGTCAGTTTCCTATTTATATTCTGATGACTTTCACATCGCCAGAGAGAAATGAGTCAGTGATTTCTTTTAAGGGAGAGAAATAACTAATGTCCTGGTAGAGAAGGACTCTGGGTCCAGAACTCAGTATAAGCAAAGGCCCAGAACTCAAGAGAGAGCACGAGCAAGCATGGATCACAGTAACCAAGTGTGGCTCCGGAGCAAATTCCTCATTGTGAGAGTGTGTGCGTATGTGTGTGTGTGTGTGTGTGTGTGTGGTATGTGTTTGTGTGTGAGTGTGTGTGTGTGTGAGTGGTGTGTGTGAGTGGTGTGTGTGTGTGTGTGTTTAGGCAGTGGTCACAGAAAATGTGATTCAAGGGTTAAAGTTAGGATCACAAAGAATTTTAATGTTACTATAAGTTACATTGTGATCCCGTCAAAATGCTGAAATTACATAATTTCCACATCCATAACCGAGAATTTCTTTGCAGATAGCTTTTGCAGTTGGTCAAGTTAAAGGGTGGCCATTAGAGAGGGCCCTAGACAACCTGAGTGGTGTGTTATGGAAAGGAGAAGTCTGGACACAGACCTGCTGAGGAGAAGCGCTACAAAACCACGGGAAGAATGCTCTTCACCAGCCACAGAATGCTGGAGGCCAAGAGCATGGAGCGGGGCCTGGAAATGACTCTCCTTCCAGTGCTTCAGAAGAAACCAGTGCTGCTGACTCTGTGGTTTTGGACTTCACGTCTCCTGATCTGTGAGATGAATTTCTGTTCTTCCAGCCACTTAGTCTACTGTGCTTTGTTAAGGCTGCCCCGGGAATCTAACCCTACGCCAAAGAAAGAAAGTGGATTTCAGTGCCCGGGTCAAAGAAAGCCAACCAGAGGGCTCCATATGAGAGAGTCACACTATAGTCAGCCTGCAAGTTAGAGCAAAGTCTCTCAGATCTTACCCCTGCTGCTCTTGCCGAGGACCCGAGTTCAGTTCCCAGTACCCACAGTGACCCTCTTACAACTACCTAGAACTCCAGCTGTAAGGGATCCTCCTCTGACCTCTGAATACCTCTAGACACACATATAAATGTTAACTTTTCTAAATAGAGCAAAGAATTTTGTCAATGTTTCGGGGCCTCTATCCATCCTGTCATAATGGAAATTGCTCTCAAGGGATGTGCCTTTAGGCTGTGGAACATTCTGGTTTACCCAGTCTTATTGGTTGCCTGGTCTACTTTTCCCACAGAGACATTTTCAGTGTCCTGGAGAGCAGAGTTCTGATAAAAAAAAAAAAAAAAACCAACCTAGCTTCATGGTGCACGCCTTTAATCCCAGCACCCGGGAGGCAGAGGCGAGCGTATCTCTGTGAATTCAAGGTCAGCCTGGTCTACAGAGTGAAATCCTATCTCAAAAAACCAAAACAAAAAGAAAACAATAACAACAACAAACTAGCTTCATGCCAATCTGAACTGACATTTGAATCTAGAGAGACAGTCCCCAGTGTCGTGGGTCGTCTTTTCTTCTTTTGACTTGCCTCAGCAAATGGCTATGAGAATTTCATGCTTCATCGTTCTGTAGTGACCATTTAAAGGCTGCACAAATTCTAAGCCATCTCTTTTGCAGCCATCTTCCCAGGGAGAAAGGGTGTTGGCTAGTGTAGAGAAGGGGGATGGCAGGCAGCAAGTGCTGGAACCCGAGAGATCAGCTCTGCCAGGAGCAGCTTCCTTTTTGTGCTTTGGAAGAGGCAGAGTTTGGACTAGATAGCAGTTAATGAGAAATCTCCATTCTGGTGTTTGACTCTGTATCACGCAGTTTATTGACTGTGTGTTCTTGGGCAAGTTACCAACAACCTAAGAACCCATAATTCTGTCCTCAAATTCAGAAACCAGGGTTATTTGTATGTTATACGTTCATCACCACATCTCTAAATGGATGTGAAGTTACTGACGAAAACAGCAGAGAGATGCATGATATAGCACAGGCAGTAGCTACAAGTTCATTCCACTGCTTGACAGATTTCAAGTCTATAGACGATTTCTACATGCTGTGAGACCCTTCAGACTCCTCTCCTGAGCTCTGGTGCACAGAGGAGCACAGTGTGGAAAGGAATGAATGCACTCTGGACATTTCTGGAGAACACCACAGAGATGGAATTATCTTGATGGCTTCAGATATAGAAGCAGACTTAACTGCGTTCATGGAGAATGACATTGGTGTCTATGCACAGTTAAAGGAAGGGTGTCACAGTTAAAGGTTCACAGAAAACCCTTGCTTTTCCAAAAAGATTTGATTCAGATTTCAGAACTAGAATGAGACAAAAGCTAAGAAACCCGGATAAATTATTTGGCTCACTAAGGTTTCCCTACTTAGTACCAAGCATTATTATGAAGTTTTTCCAATCAGATTCACACCCTACACTATCCCAAATAAAGCCATCCTTTGTACCTGTAGCAAGTAATTCAAGACAACATCCTTCCCCAGAAGACACCGAAACCTATGCTTGCCCAGGTCCCTTATATAAAATGCTGGTCCTTTTGTGTACACCTGCGCAGCCTGTGATGGACTCTAGGTTAGAGTACATGGCACGGTGTGAACAAACACTGCATAAAGAGCTGCTATACGACTACTCGGGGAATAGCAACAAGGAAGGATGAGTCTGGTGTTTTTGTTTGCTTTTCTGTTGGTATGATAAACACGGTGGCCAAACAGCAACTTGGGGAGGAAAGGGTTTGTCTCATCTTAATCCTTTGTAGTCTCTCATCAAGGGAAGACAGGGCAGGAACTCAAAGCAGGAATCTGGACGCAGAACCTGAAGTGGAGTCTAAACTAGAGGAGTATTGCTCACTCGGTGGGCTTGCTTCCAAGCTCATGATCTTATAAACCCCAAGCTCACCTGCCTAGGGACGGTGCTGCCCATAGCAGACTGGACCTTCCTACATCAACCAGCAACTGAGAAAACGCTCACCAGATGTGCTCACAGGCTAATCTGACGGAGGCAGCTCACAGGCTAATCTGATGGAGGCAGCTCACAGGCTAATCTGACAGAGGCCGCTCACAGGCTAATCTGATGGAGGCAGCTCACAGGCTAATCTGACAGAGGCCGCTCACAGGCTAATCTGATGGAGGCAGCTACTCAACCAACGATCTGGTTTCCAAAGTCTAGCTGACGATGAGATTAGTTATCACACTTGGATATGTTTGAGACAGGAAAAAAAACCCAACAAGTTTCCACAGTGCTAGAGATCAAACATAAGGCCTTACATATGCTAGGGCCTTATGTAGCCCTCTATACTGAGTTATACTCCTAGGTCACTAAAACAATACTTTTAATCACGATTGGTTTGAGTGTGCAATGGTTGAACCCTTGGACACAAAGAGCTGACTGTGCTTGACTCTCAAGGAAAGTTCTGGATGCAGTAACAAAGTGGGTGTCCTGCTTGGCATTGAGACCAGACCGCCCCTCCCTCCCATGTGCATTGCCTATTCTGTAATGGTTATTTTGGTGTGGACTACCCTGAAGTGCAGTCACCAAGCTGGGAATGTGAGGTGATGGGGCGAGACTTCTCTATGTTGCTTCTGGGTCTTGGATTTTACTGCATTATCCCATTCAAGTCCAGAAAGATGGCTCTGAGAGCAGCCAAGAAATTCTTAGTATTTCTGTTGGATACCAACAAAGTCAGAAACATAGGAATAGAGAAAAAAGACCACTGTGTCGTCTCATTGTGGATAAGGTTTTAACAATACAAGGCAATCTGAGCTGGCCTCCTCTTGAGACACTCCAGATTAGAGGACAACGTTCATGCAGGAAGGATGCCCCTCTCCAGACTGTAGAGGACTTGGTAATCAGACTGGCCCAACCTCCCTGGGCCTCATTCTTATGTCATCAAAGCAGGAGGGTCACCATCACAGCCATCACATTTCACAGAGGAATCAAGGGAATTCAAGCATAACTCGTTTCCTGAATGCTCATAAAACACACTTATGTGCTCTTCGGATGGCAGACAGGGGACACAATAACCTTCGTCTATCAGAGTTCTAGATGTAGCAAAACCTGTCTTTAACAAGCGAAGGCAGCTCATCAGGTGGACAACATAATCACTAAGATTCCAGGAGAGGGGCAGGAGGCTCTCAATGTTTTGACATCTAATTTTTATTAAAGCAGAAGAGTGGCTGCCATAATAAAGGTAGAAAAGGGAAAAGGACACCCAGGGCCAGACTGGGAAAGGTCTGTATGACAAACCAACAGCGCTGAGCTATCATCTTCTGTGGCCAGCAACACCCAGGGAGAGAGGACCCGGGCAGGAAGCAGATTAACTTTTAGGGCCAGTCTTTCAAACCAGAGACCATAACAATTGAACCTTGGTTGTTCTGGGGGTTATGGCATTTCAAACTCCATAATCTGAGGCCCAAGGCAAGATTGAAGTAAACGTGTCTTCACCTGCTTCTTTGTTAGTTGTTAGTGTGGTAAACAAACGGGGAGGAAAGGCTGTGTGTATGTGTGTTGCTTTCTTTTTTCTTTTCTTTCTTTCTTTTTTTTTGCTTTCAGGTTACTGTCCATCATTGAAAGAAACAATAGGCAGGAACCTGGAGGCAGGAACTGAAGCAGAGGCCATGGAGGAACCAGCTTGTTCCCCGTGGCTTGCTCAGCTTGCCTGGCCATCTGCCCAGAGGTTGTGTACGTCCCACACTGTGCTAGGTCCTTCCCACCTTGGTCGTTAAGCAAGTAAATGAACCACAGACAGGCACACAGGCCAATCTGATGGAGGCTGTTCCTCAGGTATGGTACCCTCTTCTTCTTCTGTGACTCTAATTTGTGCCAAGTTGACAGAAACTCAAACGGCACAGGAAGGTAGTGGCATCTCTGTGTGAGTTTTAGGTGACAAGGAGGTCACTGAGTTACCCACAAATCCAGATGGAGCGCCTGCTGTGGCCCATGTGACCTCTCCTGCAGATGCTCTGTCACCAGAGGGAGAAGTCCCTTTGTGGGGACGAGGAGAAAGAAGGGAACACACTGGCTGACTTTTAGAATAGCAGGCCAGTTTGTGCCCACCAGTGCTTGATGCAAATGAAAGGCAGGCTTAAGAGGCATTCTGCCTAGCTCTTGAATGTACTCCAAAGAAGCTAAGGCCAAAGACTGACTTGAGCAATCGAGAGCTCTGAGCAGGCTCGGTTGATCTACTCTGATGAGCCTGTGAGTCTCTGTGCACAGTGAGTTTCTCTTTGGAGGATGTTGCTGTCCTGACAGCATTTCTCTCCTATCTGCGTAAAGCAGCACATACCTGGGCGGGCAGGGCTCCATGTTACAGGCCTGACTCATTGCTGGAGGGCGGTGAGCCATGTCACACAGGCTGTCATTGACGATCTGCTGCGTCTGGATATGTAAGCACACTGCAATGGCTTCTTGATGGCCTGGAAGGCGGGAAGAGAAGCAACCCATATACAGAATAAGTCACCAGGTAAAGATGAAAACAGGATCTTGGGACTTGACATCCCTAGCACATTGCCCTTTGGGCGGCGTCAGGAACCAGCAATGAGAAAAGCCCAAGACTCCAGCCCATAACACGCCTTCACCCACCTCTAGACTCAGTCCATCTAGTCTCTCAACAACTCACCTGGAGACATTTAGGAGCAGCCGACACTCAGAAGCAACTGCTTCCAAAGAATCCAAAGCTAGGTGAAACCCTCAGTCAAGGTGCAGCTTTCTACCATGTACAACATTTTCCTGAGGGAGAACTTTACATAGTCTGCTCGATAATATCATTTTTTCCTAGATCACCACACACTGATGAATCCAGTTATGCTTTGAATTGTACGATTAGAAAGCGACTAGTGGTGCTTTTATGTACAGAAATGCCTCCCATTGCTCAAGGGTTTGATGTGTTTTTGTCTAAGCCTACAATAACTCATGAGGCCAAATAAATGGCATTCAGGTCTTCATTTTACTTATGTAACAATAAGAAATTTGAAACTTAGAGAGAAATTAAGACCGAAATGGTGGTAAATTAAAAACTGCAGATTGGCCTGGGGAGATGGTTCAGCTGCTAATGTTGCTTGCTGCCCAAGGGTGAGGAGCAGAGTTTAGGTCCCCAGACCCAAGTAAATGCTCAGGGGATGTGGCCATTCATCTGAAATCCAGCCTCAGAAAGCAGAGAGCTGGGATCCCCACAGCAGGCTGTCTGTGGAATCCAAATTCCTATTCGTGAGCTCTGGGTTTGGTTGAGAGACTCTGTTTCAGTGAATAAGGTGGATGACTGATCAAAGATGATTCCTGACAACACTTAGGGACCCTATATGTACATGCACACGTGTGTGCCCAGATATGTGCAAACATACATATAAACATGCACTACACAGAGAGAGAGAGAGAGAGAGAGAGAGAGAGAGAATAGAAAGATAAAAATAGATAAATAAGTGGGGAAAAAACCCTGGAAGAGTAAATTCCCTGCCTCTGGATTCAGTGGTCTGTGTCTTGAACTCTGGGGGTTCCAGAGTGTGACATGGCTTTCACGTGCAGTGATAGCCCCTCGTGTAAATGTGAACATCCACAGGCATGCTTTCCCCTGGAGGCCAGACAGACAAATCTATGTGACTCCTAAAGCCAACACGCTCAACCAGTATCCTTCGTCTGTTGAGACAAAAGTGAGAAATTATCGGAAACTTGGAATCGGGTGAAATAGAGCTCAAACTTTTGATGAAAAATATCTGATGTTTGAAATATGCAAACGCAATTCGCTTTCATGTCGGATGCACATTCCGCTACGTTACAAGTCTGTGGCCCGTTCTCCGAATGCCATGTTCCAATTCAACCATTCCACAGCATTTTGCAGAGGGCAGTCTAGGCCAACAGACTTCTAAGATGGCCATTTTTCTTGTTCAGTTCTCTCTGGTGCCTCCCTCTGTCTTCATCTGCGTTGTTCTGCTCACTGTGACGGTGGACTGACAGCAAACATTTTCTTGGAGTGTTTCAAACAAGCTCTGATTACCCCAGAAGACAAGAAGACATGGCTATAGCCTAGTAACTGTTATTTTACAATATCAAATCCCTTAGTAGCCTCACAAGAGAATGGGTGCTCATTTCCTAATAGATTTTATTTGTTTATTTATCTAAGAAAACTACAGTCATATTTCAAATACATTTCAATTTGTAACAAATTCTTTAGAGAATATATTCAGAATGTTTTGGAAGATTTTATGGAAACAGGCTGGGGGAAGGTCTTAGAACACCACTTGAAACCATCTGGATAGAATTTATAACACCAAGGACATACTTTTTGTCAACAGAAAAAAGCTAAAATTCTACGAAATGATTTGGAATTGGAATATTTATTTATGTAGAATAAATTTTCCAAAGGTGACTAAAAATATTTCCTAGACCACATTTTGATCCAACAGCGTGATATTAACACTTCTTACTTCTGGAGTGGATTTGATCAAACAGTTATCTTTAAAACAGAAAAAATAAATTTAAAATTAATCAAAATAAGTTCATCTTATTCCTAACAAAATTCAGGTCATGAAATTTACATGTTTAGAACATGTTAATGAATGTGTTCAGTGAAGTTTATAAAAAAATTCCTTTTGTTGCATGAGAATATATCCCTCATACTTGATTTCTGCAGTGTTTTGATGAAAGTGTCATTTCTTATTTACACACACATACACACACACACACACGGCCATATGTAAAGGACAAGGAAACATTCAAAGGAATATGTTATTGGGTAAATCTTTCATTGTGCAAACATAAAGCGTCCTTGCACAAGAAAGACAGAGTGACATCTGTACATAGTATCATATTATGGGATCCTTATCATGTATGTGTTGGCACATGTATGCACATGTGTATAAAAATACACACTTTAAAGGCTTCATCAAGAAATAAAGGATGATGAACGTGAAAACAAAGATTCTAATAGTAGAAGCAGAGTCAATAAAAAAATACAGCCAGGAATGGTGGCACATTCATTTAGTCCCAGCGCTTGAAGGCAGAAGCAGGAAGATCTTTGTATGAGTCTGAGGCCCTCCTGGTCTACACTGTGAGTTCCAACACAGTCAGAGCTACATAATAACACTCTATATCAAACAAACAAACTAACTAACAAAAAGAACAAATACATTTCTTTTTGTTGGTTTCATCAGTTTGAGTTAGGTTATTGACAAGTTCATACCACACCCTCACATATAAGGGGTGTGTGCATGTGTGATATGTGCCTGTGAGCTATGTGTATGATGTAATTAATGCATGTGTGATGTATGTGTATGTGCTACGTGTATGACATTTGTGTGTGATGCGCATGCTTGTGTGCACATGCACTTGGGATCATATTGAAAAGATTTGCTAGTATGATTAAGTGCAGGCTACTACAGTCTTCAGGTAATAAGCGAGGAAACAGAGTGTGCTAAGGCCCCAGAGAAGTCCAGAGAACAGTGCCACACTTTAGCAAATGTGCACATGGCTCCGTGTCCCACACAGGTGACTCCTTCTCAGGAACCTGTGACGACACCGCTGGCAAAGATTAAAGGTGGTTGAAGGCTGTTTGGCCTCATGATAGACATCATAAACATCTCTGGAGCCTGTCAGGAAGTGACCAGTTATATCGAGAGTAGCTGGAAAAAACTACAGTTTGCGGCCTGTCAAGCTTTGAGGGGTTTTGGAGAGAGCCAAACAGTGCTGGCTAATGTACCATGTCAGGAACACATCTCCCTAGGGAACATGTTAAAATGAGTCCAGAGTGAGCCGATTCAACTTTTACTGTGTCTCACTGCTTGAAGGACTCCTCAAAAGAGCCACTTTCAATATACGAAGAGCATGCCAGTGTTAAGGTTTCCAAAATGTGTAAAAAGAGGCATCCAAGGTCCTGAACTTAGAGGAAGAGAAGTTAAGTTTGGGGCAAAGCCACAACAGCTTTGGGGAACACTGAGGCCATGTGTTCTAGAGATAAGAGACATGGCTTGTGTTTCGGGTCCAAGTGAACTAGAAAGGCTGAATTCCTAGTGAAGTGGAACAGACTTCTAGGAATGAGGGAGCCCCAAGTGAGAGAGGGAAAGATATGGAGGCAGCTAGGACTCTTGTATAGCCCAGGCTGGCCTCAAATTCACTAGCAGAGGATAATCTCAGAAATACTGATCTCCTTGCCTCTCTACTTCCCAAGTGTTGAGTCGACAGGCACGCCCCTCCACACTTGACTTGGCTACAGGTTCTTTCTCTAAATTCCACAAGGACAGCTCCACATACAAAACTAACTGTAGCTTTTCAATCGCCTGGACTAGGCACAATGCCACTTTAGCTGGGCTCTGTGCCAAGGTGGCAGTGTTACAGAGCAGAGCTCAAGGATGGGTGTGTTCAGAGACTGGAATAGACAGGGAAGGGACAGATGGCCAGGGATACTGGAGAGCAAGGTTTGAGAATTCATTCTCAAGGGCGAGGAGTTGAGTCACAAGGGTTGGCCTTGAGTTCTGTCCCCTAGGGCCTTCCAAGCCACCCACTCAAGGAAGAGTAGAGCACACTCATGAACCAACAGCTCAAAGGTAGCTGTTTCTTTGCTTTCTGACCTTCTTTGAGGTCAGAAGGTACTCAGGGAGCGAGCCCACTGTGTAGCAACTATCTGGCTGGACAGTTAAATCAAGAATTATCGGACAGGGTATCAGGGGTCCTTGATCACCTGGGAAACTAGGGCACGTTCTTGTTAGTAAAATTTAAAGTTTTATATGCTTTCTTTTAAATCAAGTGTGTGTGTGTGTGTGTGTGCATGCGCACATGCATGCACACACAGGCACACATGACTATGAAGGTGAAGGCTAGATATCAACCATGGGTGTTGTTCCCTAGGAGCCATCCACCTCGTTTCTAAAACATGGCATCTCACTGTCCCAAGGCTCGCTGATTAGACTAGATGAGTCACCACTGAGTTCCTGGGATCCACTTATCTTCACCACCCACGCCACCACGCCTGGCCTTTTACATGAGTCCTGGGGATCCAACTCAGCTGTGGTGGTTTGAAAGAAAATGGCCCCCAAAGTGAGCGGCACTATTAGGAGATGTGGCTTCATTGGAGGGGGTGTGGCCTTTCTCGAGGGAGTGTGTCACTGTGGGTAGGGGTGGCATTGAAGTCTCACATATCCTCAAGTCACCCCACTGTCTTAGTTCACTCCTTGTGGCCTGCAAGATGTAGACTCTCAGCTCCTCTCCAGCACCGTGTCTCCCTGCACGCTGCCATGCCCCACCATGATGATAATGGACAGAACCTCTGAAAGGTAAGCGAGCCACCCCCATCAAATGTTTCCCTTTATACACATTGCTATGGCTGTGGTCTCTCTTCACAGCAATGGAAACCCTAAGCCATCGGGTCTTCATGCTTGTGTGGTCAGTTCTTTACTAAGCCATGCGCCTAGCGCCTTGCTGGTTACTTTCATTCTTCTACTTTAAGGAGAAAGCTAGAAAGACACCTGCTCCTTGCTAATCCATTCCTTAAAATATCCTTAATGCTTAAAATAATCCCAAGGTTTACTTCACGCTTTAAGGAGAACCTGGCTACGTTTACCAGTTATCTCCTCTGCCTAGCCTGGTTCTGCATGATGCCTAGCCTGGTCCCGTATGATGCCTAGACTGGCTCTGCACATCGGCTTTCCACACACAACCATCCATCCATTATGGGGGCGAATGTGCTTTGAACTGATTCTTGACCCAGTGGCAGGCATGAACAGAAACATTTTCTCAGGATGCATCTTACTGAGATTTGCATCAGCTATAAGCAATCCCAGGCTGCCTAGTTCTTCGACACCGATTTCTACGTAAGAGTGCTTCAATATATCCATTCTGCGTTTTCCTCACTTATTCCGTATTAACCAGTGAACCTCTTCCCCTCTTGGTGAAGCAGATTCTTAGGCCAAAGGTACTGTTTTAGTTACTATAACTCTCAAATATAAAAAAAGGGAAAAGCATAGCTTTGTTATTTGAATGAATTTATCCCTTTCAGACTTTTGCTAATTTACATATCTAGGTTATGTGACCCAGTCACACCCTTCACAATAGACCACACATTTATCCCTTAGGAAGGGGTTTGAATACCTCCCAAACATGTCGCAGTGCAGGGCGTAAAGCCAGCATACTCCCAGTCGTAGGTCATCTTACTGTCCTTTTCTTGGAGGGGGCCACCCAGCTCTCGCGATACAGGACTCTGGTCACAGGCTTCAAGGAAGCAGCGTCGCTCGGTGGGTGGCTTGGGGCCTTCACACTCCTCCTCTGGGAGCTCGGTCTCCGTCTCTGTGAATGTGAGGAGCACCCGACACCTCACCTCACGCACCTGAATGCCCGGCCCACACGTGGTGCTGCAGGCCGACCAGGGTTCTGGGATGAACCTGAGAAACACAGGAAGGCAGGAGAGAAGTCACACATGGGCCACACGAGGAATGCTATGGTTCTGACTGTCGGTTATGCAGTTCATGTGTTTTGAAATCTTACAACCAACAGAATTCTTCATTAAAGGCACACTACTTTTGCCCACAAAAATCAAAGTTCTTGGCTAGGACAAGCATGAAGCATTACAATATTTCTTGTTTTTGTTTTTGTTTTTTTTTTCAAGACAGGGTATCTCTGTAGCTGAGGGGCCTGTCCTAGAACTTGCTCTTGTAGACTAGGATGGCCTTGAACTCAAAGAGATCCGCCTGCCTCTGCCTCCCGAGTGCTGTGATTAAAGGCATGCGCCACCACTGCCTGGCTCATTACAATTACAAATTCTTAAGATGCAATAAATAAGCCACCATTTCGAGAAAATAACATGCTTTTATTCAAAGATATCCAATCTTTATTCAGCCAGTCATTGGTGAGTGTCCCCTTTGTACCAGGGGGAATAGTGCTGAACCTTCTCCAGACTTGAGAACTCGCTGCAGGGTGGGGCGGAGGCAGAGAGGATGAAGCTGGGATGTCCCTTTGTGTTTAACAAATACCTGGGCCTTCAAATGTTGAACGTAAGTGGCAATGCAAGAACTGGCCTTGGGCGGCAACATTTATTCTTTACCGAGTTACTGCCAACGAAGTCATAAGGGTTGTCAGACTGGGCCTCTCAAATCAAATCCAGCTTAGAACTGTTCTTGTAACCGCCCATCACCTACAAGTGACTTTTACAGTTTGATTCTGTTGGTGATGAAAGAGGATAATATTTTGGGACACGTGAAAACTAAATAGAATCCACATTTTCAGCTCTATAATGAAAACCATACACGGGACACAGCCACACTCATTTGTCACCCTCCCATGTATGGCTGTTTTCCTGCTACTGGGCAGAACTGAGCATTCACAACAGATCATTTATTCTTTGTGAGCTAAAGTATTTCCTCTCTGGCCCTCTTCAGAAAAGGTTTCTATCCCTTGTACGCATTCATTAAAAAATAGGCTCAGTAGGGACGTGTATTATGTAAGACACTCTGAAGCAATTCTTTGTATCACAGGATATTAATAAATTGATAGAAGGATGGGGAGATGGCTTAGGGGGTAAATGTGCTTGCCATTTGAAGCCTTCCAACCCTAGTTGGATGCCCAGAACCCCTGTACAAAGCTGGCTGTGGTAGTGGGCTCTCCTAGCCCTCCTAGGGCTAAGTAAAGAAAACGGAATGATCCAGAAGCCCACTCACCTGGAGTGTGTAGCATGGGGGCAGGGACAGGCCAACTAACCTGGAGTATGCAGTTAGGAGGTAGAAGGCGCCTCCTTCACGACTTCTAAAAGTTATTCTCTGAGCTTCACACATGATCTGTGACACACATGCCTGTCCCTGTCAGACACGCACATACACACACACAGGCACACATGCATGCACCCACATACACACATGCACACAAATAAGTTAATAAAAAATTAAAAGAAAATAAAGTGATAGGCGGAAGAATTCAGTGAGAGATTAAGTTTGGGAAACTGGATTGAGTAATTCCAGTTAACGGGCTCCTTTACTCCAGCACCTCCTCACGACTATGATACTCGAGTTCACACTACACTAAGTGAGATCAATACACCATGAACCATCGCATAAGCAGAACCCAGGCTCCAGTGTGTCAGCGTCTATTCACTGAACAGCACGCAAGACGCTGCTGCTGAGGTGTCAAGAAGCAGTTCCCATTATGGATGCCCCAAACTTGCTAAGCCT
This sequence comes from Ellobius talpinus, assembly GCA_001685095.1. Lineage (NCBI taxonomy): Eukaryota > Metazoa > Chordata > Mammalia > Rodentia > Cricetidae > Ellobius > Ellobius talpinus. The sequence continues at coordinate 32,561 of LOJH01001258.1, forward strand.
CTGAATGGTGTACTTCCGAAAGCTTTCCAAGTCCTGTACGCAAAGACTACTAAGACACTTGAGCCCACAGCCATGCTGGGGTGCAGCTTCCTCTGTCCTCTCGAGGATCAATGTCTCAGTCTGATAACACCCAAGCTTCCGTCTATCTTGAAGTCTCCTCTCCATACTCTCCAACTCAGCTCCAAACTAGCTGGTCCTGAAACTATGGTCTGCTGCGAATAAAGAAACTTGGCCTCACACAAGGAGCCGTCAATTAAGAGAATTGCTGCTCCTGCCTCCAACCCTGCTGCCGCAGACAGCAGCGTCTCTCAAAGCTCAAAGCTGATAGAAAAAAATAGAACTGAAAAGTTAAAATTGGGAATTGGAGAGATGATTAAACAGCTCAAAGCACTTACTGCTCTATAAAAATAAATTTATCTTTATTTTTATTTTATGGATATGGTGTTTTGTCTGCATGTATATCTGTGTACTGCATGTGTGCAGTGTCTACAGAGGCCAGAAGACGGTATAGGATGCCCTGGTACTGGAGTTACAAACAGCTGTGAGCTGGCCTGTGGGTGCTGGGAATCAAACCTGGTTCATTTAGAAAAGAAGCCGGTAGGGGCTGGAGAGATGGCTCAGTGGTTAAGAGCATTGCCTGCTCTTCCAAA
>LOJH01001259.1:7046-22417 GCA_001685095.1 Ellobius talpinus
GAGAGAGAGAGAGAGAGAGAGAGAAAGAGAGAGAGAGATAAAGGAGAACTGACAAGAGTCTTTATTGATGTAAGGCTCCACGTGGCCTGGCCTGCCCTCTTTGCAAACGTATTAGGTGTCGCAAAGGTAGAGACATACAGACACTGCTCAACCTGGCCCCATCTTTCTAGAACAAGGTCAGACTGCAGTCTGTTGTCTGCTTACCCCGACTTCCTGGCCACCAACCAGAACCAGCCCCCTCCCCTTGGGGTCTCGCCTTGACTGCCAGTAGTGACCACTGGGACCCACCACTGGGTAGTGATTTGGGGGATCTCCACTTCCAGATTCCAGGAGCCCTGGCTGCAGGTGGGCAACTGGCGGTGACTGTGCTGCTTTAGGCAATCAAAAGTGTCTTGTAGCCTTGGTGCTCTCCACAGCTGCATTAGCCGGGACAGCAGATTCTGCTTCCTGCCTCAACCCACAGCAGCTGCTCAATGAATGGTCACCTCAGGGCCAATAACTGCCCTCCCTGAACTTACAATTCCTACCTAAGCCACTGCCAGGCCAGATGTGAGTTTCTAGGGTCAGCTTCCAGCTCAAGGAGAATCAAACAGTTGTGAGCCTTAGGCAACAGGTCTATTTGGTGAGAAAAAAAAAAACTGGGCCTGAGCAGGTACGGCAGCAACAACTAGGGGAGCAGGGGACTTAGAATCCTCAGAACTGCTGTGGGACGCGGCACACTGAGCCCCTGAATCCCTTGTGAGAGGAGAGCTCACGCCAGTGGTGGGGAGTCAGCCAGGCTCCAGGCCCCAGGGTCAGGCTAAGTTCACATCTTCAATTCACCATTCTCTGGATTTCTGGGAAACCTGCCAGCTGGGCTGTCTCCCGAGAGGCACGTTCCTGGTTTGGGTGAACCCTGGCCTCAGTGCAGACCTCAGCAACAACAGCGTACTAGCTCACCTAAGAAACTGCCATGCCCAGGGTGCCTGCAGACACCTTGGGGGTCTGGCTGGAAATAGCATGACCTGGGGTCTTGCCCTCCACTGACAAGTCTGAAGGTGTCCTGGGTGTTGAGGTGGGGCTGGCTTCTGGTGGCATCTCCCCAGGACAGGAATCCAAGGCTTCTGAGAGGCTCCCTGGGGACGGTGACCAGTCCCCACAACAGCAGCCACAGCAGGGGCTAGCAACCATGTGGATCTGGCCACCTTCCTCCTGGCTATGGTGCTGCTTCAGGTGGCCACACAGGTGGCACGTAAGAGAAGAGTAGACAATGCCAAGGCTCAGATCGTCCCCAAAGGGATTGGGCACTTGATCTGTGGGAGGAGGGGCCTTCAGCTTGTCACTTCCTTTGAGTACCAGCTCAAGGCATTCTGGGGTGCTGCTGGGTGGGACTGAGTTCAGAGGACTGGACGGCAATTCCATGTCCAGTCCAAAGGTGAATAAAGGCATGGACCTAGGGGACTGGTTAGGAACGGGGTTCTGGAAGGGCTTGTAGCCTTCAGGCCCACTGTCAGTCCTTGGCCCTGCTTGGAAAGGCTTGGAGCCTCCATGCTCACTGTCAGTCTCAGGTCCTGCTGTGTCTGTGCAGCCGGCACCGCTGCTGAGCAGGCTAGAGAATGCCTTGTAACCAGCATCTCCACTGGGCCTGAAGCAAGGCACCCTGGGGTCCTGGGTGGCACCCTGCTTCACTGCTTGCACAAACTCCCGGTAGCCACTAGTAGGGGCTGGGGCGGGGCGAGCTGCCCCGTGCCGCAGGACGCTCAGGTGAAGGATCTGCTCCCAGCTGTCCTGCTGCACAGATGGACCTGAAGAATGGGGGTCAGCTGGGCTTGGAGGGGCCCCTTCTTCCAGGTGTCCAGCCTGCTGCTCTTCTGAGGCCAGCTCTCCAGGATGTGGAGAGGAGCCGCAGAAGTCACTAAAACTACGGTAGGCAGGATTGTCTGCGATGACAAGTGGCACCTGGATGCAGGCCAGGTCAGGTGCACTGGGGGTTGGGCTGCCTGAAGCAGGGCCCAGGTGTGAAGGCTGCTCTGTGGCCTGACTTGTGGCCTCCTTGGACCCCATGGGGACGCAGGCCCAGGCTACAGAAGCTTGCCCACTTTCTGAAGGCAGAGGGGAGCACAACTCCACCTGGCTCGACTGGCCAATGCCCCCATCCTCAGCCTCCAGCAAGTCTGAAAACAGGTTCTCGGTGAGCCGGGCCATGATGTCTGCCTGACTCTCCCGGAAGCCACTGGCACTGCTCTCAGGCAGCATGTTCAAGTCCCCTTTGACAGTCTCTTCTTCCTCCTCCTCGCTCTCTACTGGGGCCTCAAACAGCTCCATACAGCGCACCACACTGACCCTGACACTCTCTGGCCAGAGTACTGTCCTGCTGACTTCCACAGGATGCCAGGCTGCCTTTTCAGGACTCTGGAGAGGCCTAGTTTTGGCAGCCTTTGGGGACTCTCCCTCCCTCTTCACTCCATGCTCCAGCAAGCAGGGCAGCAGCTTCGTCAGACACGTCTTCCAGCGTCTGCAGAAATAAAACTTAGGGTTCAGTTTTGCCACACTTGAGAAATTCCTATTCGCCATCCAGAACCCTGCAAGGAATCATCCTGTATTGATTGATATTGGGTGTTATAGGTAAGACTTCTGACTTTATAATCAATATCCAGTCTGTTCTCACTGCAGACTCAAGTCACCCACAACTGCCTCCTGACACCCTTGGGAGGAGCACGGGGGCGGGGGGAATGACCCTGCTATCGGCTGAGTAACTACCACACTTTCCAAATCCTCAAAAGCTATGACCCAAGTTCAAGTTCAGATACATACGGGCACTTGGTTGACTCCCGGCTTCGGGTCTGCTTTTCCCACAGGGACACCTAAAACAGACAGTTAAGTGAGACTGAGGTGCTGTCTGCCCAGGCCCGTTACAGAAGGCTCAGTGTCTTCAGACAGCTGTGCCTGGACAGCTGAGGTCCATGTAGGCCCCACAGAGGTCTGGGAGCCTTAGATCCCTCCCCATGAATGAAGGTGCATTGGGGACAGCAAATGGCTCCAGATACTCCAGCTTCCCTGTTACATTCTTGATTCTGGCCATAGGACTCACTGTGACCAGCAGGACATGGCTGAACTAATACTGGGTCCTCCTGGACCTGGATGTGGGCTTCACAGCTGCCCACTGTGAGTTTGTTAGCACCCGAGCACCACCTTCCACAGCTCCGGGGTCCCAGTGGTTTGCTCCCTGCCCCCACCCTACCCGTGGCTGGGAGTCACACTATGCAACACTTGCATCCTCCTACCTGTGAGTCCTGAATGATGATCGCCACCAGAGGACTGCGTGCTGGAGTAGGAATCTGGTCCCACCACACCTTTTTAATCCTGAGGGTGGAAAAGGAGAGGGCTGGTCTCTGAATATGCAATGGCCAAGGTGCTCTTGCAAGCATCCTGGCCAGCACTCCTCCCAGGGCACCGAGGCCACACTGATGGATACGCAACGACCATCTTGGTCCTAACCTACCGAGGACGATTTCATCCATCGCCATTGCTATTCTAAATGGGAGAGGGGCCCAGGGCAAGGGTGATGCTGGCAGAGTTGCTTTGCAGACTCACCCTACGGCAGTCTCTGAGGAGGCTGCCTCTGCCCGAGAAAAGATTCAAGCTATGCAGCAAGGATCTTGCTCCCCCAACAGTCCCTTCTTAGGAGCAGCAAGAGCATTCTGCTGACTTTAGCAGGCCCGAGAGGCCAGGAGCCATGGAGAAGCAGGCTCTTCCTCTCTTCCTGGACTGCCTGGCACCTGCAGCTCTCGCTCCACCATCTTCCCACAGTATTCACTGAGTACCTACTATGCATCAATCACTGTGCCAGGCCAGGGCGACAGCGATCAAGCCAGACAAAGAGCCAGGCAAAGCCCTGGTGGGTTGCCTTCGAGAGAAACGAGAAGCATATGCAGATATGGTTACGTGGCACTCATTCACCGTGAGCAAAGACCACGGGCATGATGACTGGGCATCATCCTAGCCACTCAGGAGTCTGGGCAGGCAGAGTCAAAGTTCAAGGCCTTCCTGAGCTGCAGTGATTTCGAGGCCACCCTGGACAACTTGACAAGACTCTGTCTTGAGGCAAAAACTAAGTAGAAGGCTCGGGTGGAGATCAGGGATAGAGTGGGATGTGTGAGGCCTTGGGTTCCAAAACATTTTTAAAAATCAACAAAAACAACAATGTAAAGGTGTAGAGAGGAAGGTGGGAGGGAGAAGCAGGGCTGGGAGTTTCAGGGAATAGCTCAGAAAAGGCCAAGTGACAGAACTCTCAGGGTGGGGCCATGGCCAAGAACATGCCATGTGCCTTTGAGGACTGCAGGCTGCTGAGTGCAGGATAATGGGGTGGGGAAAGGGAAGGGCAGCAAAGCACACACAGGGAAACTGAGGCTCTGAGCAGCAGCGCCTCCTTCAGAGCGACTTGGGCACGAAAGGCAAGCCACAGAGAGGATCTGTCAATCCCTGTGGACTCAGCCAAGTGTGGGCAACTCCCTGGCACCCATCCTCAGTTTCTTCTAATCTCATTTCACAAAAAAAAGCATGGCCCTGGGCCTGAGTTCCAAGGTAGAACTCAGCAGAAATAGATTCTCCCCATCTACCAGTCCTGTCCAGGCTCCCCTGGAGGTCTTGGTCTCACAGTCACTCAGAGCCTACAGAAGAGCTCAGGCTATGGGCAGCTTGCCAGCCACCTACCAGCAAGTACCCTTGCTAGGCCTCACTCACATCATTTGCTCAAATGCCTCTGCTCCCACCACATGCCCAATGCCTGGACCATACCATGGGTACTGAGAGGGACACAGAGACAACACCATTTAGCTTTGTGCCAAAGAAAGATTCCGTCCCCAGCCCAAGCCAGTTCCTTCCCTCTAGAGCATCTACCATCAGTACTCCTCTCCCACACCCCTTGGCTTGCTTCTCCAGAGCACAGCCACTGTGGAGAATGCTTGCCACTGGCTGGCCTGCCCTGAGAGGCCAACTCTGGACCGGGGATGCTGTCATCCTTGCCTCAGCCACGGCAGCCAGGACAGATAAGTGAGGTATCCACAACTAGTACCGCAGAAGGGCCAGCTCGAGGCACCGGCCAAAGCAGAGACTCACTTGATGATGCTGATGTAGCAAACCAGGCAAAACAACAGGATGAAGAAGCAGGAGATGCCAACTCCCAGTGGGAGGCGCTGCTCCAGGGGCAGCTGGAAGTCTGCAAGGTGAAGGGGAGCCGTGAGCTGGAAGCCTGCCCTGTGCCATGTGCAGTCTGCCTCCACTCGCTCAGTTCCCTTGGGACCCTTGGTGACCTGGCTGCGGACAGCCCTCCCACCTGTCTCCCTAACTCTCCCCCTTACACACCAAGGCCTTATCACGCCCCCACTTCACCATCCCTGATCCAAGGCCCGATCACAACAGCTTGAAGCTGTCACTCCTGTTTTCCTTAGCTCAGAGGAATGCACTGACAAGTGGGAGGACCTGAGTTCAAAGCCAGCCTCTATCAAGTCCTTGCTGAGCAGCCCGGTGGGGCGGGGGGGGCAAGTTGGTTATTCCCTTGGGGTTCCCGTCTGCACAGTGAGTGGGGTTAGAAACATCCTTTCTCACAAGCTGTGAGGACCACAGGATTTACAAGGTCACACATTCAGCACGAGCACAGGTGTCTCTTCCTTGCTTACTGACTCTGAAAAGACCTCTGTGACACCGTCCCCCACCACCTCTGCCACCCTCCACTCTGCCTCTCTTCTTTCCTGGCACTTGCTGTCATCTACCTGGTTTCTTTGTTTGCACTTCTGGTTTTTAATCTTTCGTTCAGGACGTGTGCGTGCGTTAGGGTCTGAGGGGAGGAGTGTGTGAGCCACAGCACTGTCAGTTCTTGCCTTTCGCACTGTTTGAAATGGGTCTGTTTCATCCCTGTCTACACACACTAGCTGGCCAGCAGCTTCTGGAGGCTCCTGTTTCTTAGTCCTCTTCCTCATGGGCACAGATGCATGCTGCTGCGCCAGGCTTTCATGTAGGTCCTGGGGACTCAAACTCAGGTCCTCTCGCTTGCACGGCATGGAAACATCTCCTGAACCCCACATTTCTGTTTCTGACACAGGTCAGCTCTACTGCACCCAGGTTCCCGTGTATTTCCTTGCTGCTGGAGCCCCAAGGTCATTCAATCACAGCTTGTCAATATTTGCTGGAAAATGTGTGACCTCTATTGTGCCCGCTGTGTACAAGCTCTTCTCCATCTCAGCAGTTACCACGGAACCAACCACACAACCTTCCCTAGTCCTGACTGCGAAGCCACGCTGTGTTGGATACAAGGATTCAGACTAACACTGCTGTGCAATGGACTCAACAGTGACCACGGCAGAACTGTGGACCTGCTTGTTACCGCAGCCTCTGACCACTATACCACATTCCAGGACTGAAAACCCCGAGGGTCAGCCAGGGGGAGTTCCCGACTAGAGAGTACACAGGGCTGTAGAGATAGACCCTCACAGCCCAGGGCCCCGATACTCACGGTTGTCTATCATGACGCTGGGGCTCCACTCACTCCATGTGCCACTGAAGCTATGGGCCAGGACCCTCACCCGTGCCCTGTACTGCACCCCCGACTTCAGGGTCTTGGTTGGGAGGTGCAGCATGGGTTCCTTGTAGGTCACATTATGGACTACGAACTGTCAGGACAGAGGGACACACCAGTGCACAGATAGCAGGGATGTGCTGTGCGCAGCATGGCTGCTGTCCTGAATGATCCCTTCATGCTGGGCACACCCCTGCCTCCACAGAGGAAACAGAGGGTGCCAGCCCTCCCTCTCCCCCTCCCATGATTAGCTATGTGACATCAACTATGATCTGGACAAGTGGCTTAAGCTGGGTTTGAACACACTGTAAACTACGGCTCACTCCTTGGTTTCTAGAGGCCATCCCCCCACTGGGAATGCTGGGAAGGAGGAGCAGAGGACAAGTGTGGTAGGAAATGACCCCCACCTGCTTCTAATACAGGGGCCCAGGCAGCCACTACAGACGCCTGCCTTTGTCTAGCTGATGATACCTTTCTGTGCAGGAAAATTTTGGGATTCTGTTTATTGTTGTTTGAAAGGCCTATGTAGCCCAGGCTAGTCTTGAACTTCCCATGCTCCCCCTCAGTCTCCTAAGGGTTGTGATGACAGGCATGTGCCACCACAACCAGCCTAAATCTACTTTTAGATATTCAGCATGAAGCGATGGTGTCACCCATGCACAGAAGATAGGTCACCATGAACGACACATGAAAGCAAAAGTGACCATGAGTGTGCCCAGCCTGAAGTGACCACTCTGTCACCCATAACCTCAAGTGTCCCCTTTTGGGAAGCAGGTGGGGCCCAAAGCCCTTCACTAACAGAGTTAGGATGGCAGGGATAGGTCCTCTTCCTGACAGTAGGTCCAGCTTCAGAACATTCCCTAGGGTCCACTTGGTAGAGGCCTGGTCCTTAGACTGAGCTACTGCGAGACAGTAGCATCTGGTAAGGGGAGGGTCACAAGAGCATGTTCTTAGGAGACATTAGGACAGTGGGTGCATGCTTGTGTGTGTCCCTCTCTGTCTGTCTTTGATTCCTGGCCACCAGGAGGTGAGCAGCTCTGCTCCACTCCTGACATGGTGCATCAACACTAGCCCAGAGTGATGGGGCCACACGATCACAAACTGCTCTCTAGGAAATCATGCAGTCGAATAAACTTTGCCTCTTAAAAATTGATTATCTCAGAACTTGATAGTGATAGAAAACTGGCCAATGCAGCTGCACACTGAAAATGGAGGACCAGAAAGGGGAAGGACGTGCCTGGGGCGGAGACTGATGAGGAGGGAGCTCTCTAGTCCGACTCAATACCACTCCCAAGCTCCCTACTCCAAAGATGGAGCCCTCCTTCCCAGCCCCGTTCCCAGGCAATGGCAGGGATCCATGGTGCCCACTCACTTCCTCGGGGTGGTCCACTCTGGAGATGTTGACCATGTACATGAGTTCGTTGTACAGAAAGCTATTCGGTGGGTATGGGTTGCTCCATGTCAGCAGCCATGCATCAGAGACATTGTTGTGAACTGTGAGCTTATCTGGAGCCTTGGGCTTCACTGGGGAGGAAGGGGGCCTGCATGAGGGGCTTGAGACCTGAGATCTACAACTTTATTTCTCTTTCCTTCCTCCCTCCCTCCCTCCCTTCCTTCCTCCCTCCCTCCTCTTCTTCTCTCCCTTCCTTCCTCCCTCCCTCCATTCCTCCTTCCTTTCCTTCCTTCCTTAGGGGAGGCTGGCCTTGAAGCCCTGACTCTCCTTTTCTGACTCCTGAGTGCTGGGATTACAGGAGTGTGTGTGCTTCCTCACCCAGCTTCGTCACTTCTTCCGAAATCATATCCATGAAATCACAGCTGTAGTGTGTATGTTAAACCTAACGTGAAATGACCTTAAACTCACCCATGGGCTAATTCTAATAGCTCGTGGGTCCTCAGTGGTCTGAGCAGCAGTTCTAACCACAGACAAAAAAAGCCTTGAGGCCTTGGGGAGATGTGGTCTCCAATTCTGCCTCCGGTACGGAGAAGCTGTGTGACTTAAGGCAAGCAGCCTGTCTTCTCTGATCTACAAAATGGAGGCAATCTATCTCTTTTGCAAGCTGAGGTTCAGATAAGTAATGCAATTTGCCCTGTGTCACCCAGCAACAAATTCTTGCTTTGGATTCCTGTTGTAACTACACCTGCGTGGAGACGTATAGCTCAGTAGCAGTGCCCAGCAACTGTGAAGTCCTGGGTTCTGTCCTCAGTAACACAAATAAACAAACTATGTGGGAGAGGGGAGCAGGTGAGCCTTCCACAGTCAAGGCCACATGACAACCCAGTAGCCAGCCTGCAGCCAGCATGCACTTCACCTCACCTCCCTGCACCGCAGCACCCGCCTAGCCAGGCCTTACCATTATCACTGGGCCTGAAGGAGCCTTGCCACAGCAACTGCTCCTCAGCCCTTAGGACCAGCAGGTAGGTGTCTCTCTGGACCGGTTCTTCTGTGGTTATGTGGCACATACACACGGTGCTGGCGATGTTCTCCGGGGTGCATGTCTTGTTTCTGCAGACACAGGCTAGATTAGGGTACTTCCCATGGTCACCAGCTTCCCAACTGCCGGACAGGATGACCAAGGCAGTCAGGACGAGGTGGGCACCTGACTTGGTGTTAGCATCTTGCTGGCCACAGCCCTGACCCACCCCATTCTGGACACTCCTGTGTTGTTGACTGTAGACCTCAGTCCCAGGACTTAGCTCCAGAGCATCATCCCTCAGTTCACAGTGAACTGTGACAAGTCTCAGCACACCTCCCACAGACCCCGTCCTATATATGCCAGTATAATTTTACCAATGGTCCACTTAGATGGGCCACCGACATCTCATGAGCCAGGGACTAAAACTCATTTTCTGTTAAAGGCCAGACAGGAAACCGAAGGCTTTTGAAGACAACATAGCTTCTGTCACCACAACAAACTGCTGATGTAGCCCCACAGCAGCCACAGACAAGATGCAAACTAATGAGAAGTTGCATGCTAATAAAACATAGTATAGAAACACTGTGGTGGCACACACCTTTAATTCCAGCACAGGCAGAGGCAGGCAGATCTTTGCGAGGCTGAGCCCAGCCTGGTCTACATAGCAAGTTCCAGGACAGCCAGGGCTACACAGAGAGATCCTGTCTCAAAACACAAACAAAACCAAAAACCAAGTAGTGGCCAGCTGACCCAAGGCCCACAGTTTGCCAGCGTCTGCTCTGTGCCAATGAGCACAGCTCTGTGCCAATGAGCACAGCTTACTTGCCTCAAGGCAATAGAAGGGTGGAAGGTCACTCCGCGATGTCTGGGTGTGTCTCTGGAGCACTGGGTCTGTGGACTCGGGTTTGTCCTAGGCACAATGCTTACAGAACACCCAGAACACCTAGGTGTCAGGGAATGGCGCAGAGCAAGCCCTGGACCCCTGCCTGCACACCGTGCCTTCAAAGCAAATTCCACACAGTCTTGTCCTATGGCTAAGTATGCTCAGCCAAACTTTCACAGTTTTCTCCAACACGTGAATCCTGGGATTAAACTCAAGCCATCAGGCACGAGCCCTGATCAGCTGAGTCATCCTGCCAACCTCAGTTAAGAATTTTTTGAGACAAGATCTAGCTCTAGCCCTTGCTAACGTTAGGCGCAAGAGAAGTGAGAGAAGTACTGATCGAGTTGAATATTCCGGTCACGTGACACAGTGACAGTGGGTCCAGAGTCCTGCAGTGTCCCCTGTGCCCTGTGGGGCACTGGCGACCGAACTCAAGGTCCTTTGTCAGAAAGTGCTCTACCACTGAGCTACATCTTCAGCCTTTTGCTTGTTTAATTTTGCGACAGGATCTAAGTTGCCCAGGCAGGCCTTGAACTTTTGACCCTCCTATCCCTCCTACTTCAGCTGCCCAAGTTGCTGAGTTATATAGGTCTGCATCACCAAGCTTCAAGCCTGGCTCAAATGCAGTAACACACAGGATGCCTCATTCTAGACCTGGCTCCACCTCAGGCCCCACCCAATAAGCTGCCATAAGCCACAAAGCACAACATATCCTGGTGCCTGCCGGGAGCAGCAAAGGCCTGGACAGACCTCTGGGCACTATGTCCCTACCCTACTTACTCAGAGATCTCAAAGTCCAGCCAGTAGGACAGGTAGAGCTGAGATCTGCAGTCAACAGGGCCATCCAGAGGCCACTCACAAGTGGAATTGTAGATGTAGTCAGAGAAGCAGGTGGGCTCACCCAGAACCTTGATGCTCCCTGCAGAGACAAGATGGCCTGAGCAGTGGAATCATGGCAAGGGACTCCACCACCAAGGTAAGAGGGAGGCTAGTGCAAACAGGACCAAGAACTCATGCCCACACGCGCGCGCGCACTCACACACACACACACACACACACACGCCCGCACGCACGCACGCACATGCACGCATGCGCACACATACAGGTGCCACGCCACCCTAGAAGCACAGAGGAAGAAGTGAGACCCTGCAGTTTCCTGCCTCCTACATCTCCTTCCCCACCCCTTATCCAATGGGGTAAGAGGCTGACCCTGTTCTGTACTGCTCAGGCTCTTGTCCTTTGGTGTCCAAGAGGCTTAGCCAATAGAAGAGACTGAAGGAAGGCAGGAGGAGGGGACAGGCACTTATATGTCAGCTCCCTGCCAACAATTCAGAGACCCAGGGGCTGTGGTACAGCCCGTGACCATGGGGGGTTGCTGACTGTTGGTCACTCTGACTACTGTTGGGGGGGGGCTCAGGAGCTTTCTGAACCAAGCCCTGCATGGTCATGTTCCAGACAAAGTCACGATACCCACGCCAGTGGGTGTAGCCCGCCATGCAGTAAGTTTTCACACAGTAAACAAAAGTCTAACCTCCTGACCCCACTCGTCCAGCAGCTGCTGTGGTCTTCCCCGTCACACAGAACAGTCTGCCCCTGTCTGGGCTTGGTGCAGAATTTGTGTGCCCATTTGTTTTTTGTTTGTTTGTTTTTTTACAGTGTCTCCATAGCTACATGAGTCTGGCCTCAGACTTACTATGTTGCCCAAGCTGGCCTCAAACTCACAATCCTCCTGCCTCAATCTCCCTACTGCTAAGCTGGCAGGGGTAAGCCACACCTGGCCACACGGATGAGAAAGCATGTAGTCAGTTCCTTTGGGTCCTCACGTTGACCTTCTAGGTTGATTCAGAAACCTCTTTTCTGCCCAGATCTCCACTCCACCCTGGTCTTCACTCGAATGCCAGTCACTCAGTTCAGACTCTCCAAGGTTGATTCAGTGACCCTGTGACATATGGGTCATCCCCCAACCCCATGCCAGGTAGCTCTTTCCGGGGGGCCTCACCGAGAACACACCTGAAGGCACTGGCATGCCCTCCCCTGCCTTCCTTCAAGTTGACCCCACTGCCCCTTGAGAGAACATCCTTGAGCACCCTGCCCCTCGCCACCCAACCCCTCAAGCCTCCCTACTCAGCTCTGAGCTGAGTTTTCCCACCATCTTTTGATAACCTTTGATTCCAGGACAACCTCGATTTTCAATGTGAGTTAGTGTCAATGCAAACAACTGGTCAGGACACTGGTCATCAGCTGTCCCCTTCCACTACCTCAAAATCTCCACAAGGGCTTTGTTGCGTTCACTGATGAACCTCGGGACCCTAACATATCATTAATGGTTGCTGCATGAATAGCAGAGGGTGGTGACTTACCAGAGCCAGACACCCACAGCAAAATCAGACAGCTGACAGAGGATAGGAACTTGGCGCAAAGCCACCCCATTGGGGATGCAAAGGTGCCTGAAGAAAATAAAAAAGAGTGGGTGAGTGTTGATCCAGGTTCAGTGGGGTTCATTTCACATGTGACATGGCCTCTCTCCCCCATGTCTCTATGCCCTCTCCACACAGAGCCAGAGGCCACACCACTGCTCAGCTGCCCCAGAAGAGCGGTGGCATACATTCACAGCTTTCTCAAGTTCAAATCCGGGCCCCCTCCCAAACCAGCTGTGAACCTGAGCAAGCCACACACAGTGCCTCAGCATTCCCATCTGGCTAAGCAGCCATCTACTGACAGCCCCATTTTAGGGGGTGCTGGCAGCTTAAATGAACAAAGACATCAGGGGCCACACTGCAGCTGGAACAGTCTGGAAGTGCTTCAACTGGCTTGGTGATAAAGGCAACCCAGGTTGGGGGGGGCGGGGCGGAATCACAGGGAGGGAAAGGACACGGGGATCTCAGGTCCAGGAGTGCTCAGGGACTAGGGACAGCTGAGTGCTTGCCTGGCATGTGCCAGGCTCTGGGTTCTACCTCCACCATGGTGGAGGCGGCGGAGAGGCTCAAAGCACATGGAAAGAGAGGAAATGGGGGAATGGGAGGGAGAGGAGGGGAGGGAGAAAAGTGCTGCAAGGGGAGCTGGGTGCTATTCTCTGAACAGCAGTGGGTTTGTTAGTCCCAGTGCCGCCTTGGGTCTTTCTCAGGGTCTTATCGAAATTTGCAGCCCCAGGCCCATTTTACCCTGAGCAGCTGTGAGCCTGCAGCAGGGTTCTTCAGCTTCTGGGTTCTACCTTCTTCTGCTGTGTGGGTCTGTCAAGCTGCGCCTGGCATAGACACACAGAGGAAGCAAAGGCACAGCATGCATCCAGTTCCAGTCACCAAAGGCTCATGCTATCGACGACCCTGCGGGACACTGTCCTGCAGAGACGACCCTGCAGAGAGACACGTCCGCACTGTCACCAAGTATGAATTCCTAATGCACCTGCAGCACTCAGGGCGTGACACAGCCCCACAAGCAATGCTACACTGTGACATCATGACAGCTGCCATGTGCCTAGGCACTAGACTTCTTCAGCTCCACTGCAACCCGAGGGACTTCACTGGCACGCCGGTCCATCACAACCTGTCATCATACAGGAGTCTGCAGTTCCACACTGAGGGACCTGGAGCTCCAGAGAGAAATGGACAATTTCTGGAAGGCGAACAACAGATGAGCTTAAGGGAGCGCTCAAAGATTGAGGGGACACAGGAAGACACGGCGCTCAAAGATTGAGGGGACACAGGAAGACACGGCGCTCAAAGATTGAGGGGACACAGGAAGACACGGCGCTCAAAGAATGAGGGGACACAGGAAGACACAGGAAGACACGTCGCTCAAAGATTGAGGGGACACAGGAAGACACAGCGCTCAAAGATTGAGGGGACAGGGCAAATCACAGAAAGCCCAGCCTGGAGAGTACGAGAGGCCAGTGTCTTAGCAGGACAATCATGACTTCAAGGCCAATTTGGGCTACACAGCCCCAGAACCTGCAGGAATGCAGACCCAAACCCAGAAGCCAGGTCCATCTGCTTCTGAGCTCCAAGCATGTTCCTCAGCTTGTAGAACTACAGCCTGCATCTAACAATGAAGGAAAATGAGCTGAGAAAATTGACCCCTGCACTTGTCGACTTCAAATGTGAACAGCCCGTGTGAAGGACGGAAGCCCGGCCTAGCTGTGGAGAGGCCTCACAACTGGACAGTGGCGCAGCAGCGGTTTAGGAACAATGGTCTTCATGGGTCCCAAAACAGAGCCTGAGACACAGGACAAGGGAGGTGATGGCACCCAAGCGAGCCTGGGCACCTCTCGGAGAGGACCTGGACCTGACGTCTGTCCTGGAAAGCTCCACCCTCCTCCAGCCATTTGCTCTAGGCTGTTTTCTTCTACTCCCCCTCCCCCAACTCAAAACAGCCTTATCAAGGAAGTGCTATGTTTCCCTCGTTTTCAGCTGAAAGAACAAAGGCACAGGGAGGTTGAGTGACTTGCCTGAGGTCGCACAGCTGTAGAAGATTTAGGATTTGAATTTGCCTCTCATGGGGGAGGCCCTGATATTAGCCAGTTTCTAGAAGCTCAACTCCTCATTTGAGGGGTCGCTGACTCCTGTGAGCATGGGTGCAAACCAAATCCTCTTAAGGCAAGGCACATACACTTAACTTTTCATTCCATTTTAGGGGCTCCTGGAGCCCCATGTGTGGACTCAGGAGCAAAGGTAACTCCTTTAGGTGATGACATCCTATCTTTGATAGGCGGGGTTTTGAAAACTCATTCTGGAGCTGCAAGATGTCCGGAGCAGTTGGCTGTTGATGCCAATGGGCCACCCTCCGCACACCATGGCCAGAGTCATTCCTAAATGAGGAACAAGGCCAGGGACCGCTACTCCCCTCAACAGCCCAGGCCTGCCCAGCTTTACCTGGGCCACAGACCATAGGCTCCACAAAGCAGCCTGCCTCAGAGTCAAGTCCAGGCGTCTGAACTCTTACACAACACAGTAGGAATCACGTAACATTAGGAACGAGTGCTCGGGCCATGAGGGCTGGAAGGAGGCCCAAGACTGTGAAGGAGTCACATGTGGGCTCCTGCGCTGAGCGATGTCCTGGTATCCACTGTGACCAAGATGCTGGTGTGAGAGTCGCATAAGCCTAAGGAGATGCTGATGCTAGGAGTAGCTCTGGGAACCAACGGGGCCAGTGCTTGGGCTGTGACTCTGAATATAGATGTGTAAGAAAGCAACAGAGCGAGTAGCTGAGGAGATGGCTCAGTGGGTAAAGCATGTGCTACACAATTATAAAGACCTGAGTTCAGGACCCATGTAAGATCTAGCAGTGTGTGTCTGTAACCCTGGTTCTTGGGGTGAGGGGACAGCTCCTCCCTGGAGTGCGTTGGCCACAGTCTAGCTTAATGTGTAAGCTCCAGGCTATTATTATATTATTATTATTATTATTATTATTATAGACCCTGTCTCAAAAATAGATGGGCTACACGTGGTGGTGACTCAAGCATTCGGAAGGCGAGGCAGGTGGATCTCTCTGAGTTCGAGGCCAGCCTGGTCTACAAGAGCTAGTT
>LOJH01001259.1:22469-34312 GCA_001685095.1 Ellobius talpinus
AGAGCTAGTTCCAGGACAGGCTCCCAAGCTACAGAGAAACCCTGTCTCGAAAAACCAAAAAAGGGCATGGGGGGGACTAGAGAGAAGGCTCACAGCTAAGAGCACAGAGAATTGGGGTCTGGTTCCCAGCATCCACACTTCCAACCTTCTGTGACTCCAGTTCCAAGGAACTCAGTGCCCTCTTTTGGCCTCCAAGGACAACAGAACTCATGAAGTCCAACAACATACAGTCAGGCAAGATAACACAGAACACAGAATAACCATACACAAGATAACCATACACACAGAAGAAATAGGTCCTTAGAAGAAGTAATATGAAAATAACAGAGGAAGACACTCAATATCACTCATGCATGCATGCACGCACACACACATGTGTGAGCAAGCAAGCATGTGCGTGCAAGATCATCACTGGGGTTTAGGGGCTCTCATTGTTTCTCTGTTATTTTTGAAACTGCATTAAATCTTCAATTATCTGAAAATAAAGTTTAAATTTAAGAAAATGGAAAAAACAAACTCCAAGTCCCACGTGACATGACTTCAAAGACTCCACCCATCCTCCCAAGGCCCCACAAACCTCCAGGGAGCAGTGGCCACCAGCTCCCTTCTCACTGACAGCCCAGAAACACTGCTGTGAGCCACAACTGCCCCCCATGCTGAGGTTCTCCCTCCCCTGTCACCAGAGCAATCACCTCTGCCTCAGCCCGGTACAACCTCCACTCCGACAAGGAAGGCTAAGCAGAGACATCTCTGGCCCTAGCACAGGGATGGTAGAGAGGGACTTGACTGGAGGAAGAAGAAGGGAGCTGAGGATGTGGCCAGGTGGTAAAGCTCACACTGAAGCCTACAGAGGACCCTAAGTTTCATCTCCAGCTATGCGAAAGGGGAAAATGAAAACAAGAAAGACTAGAGGAAGCAACATACAAAGAGTTAATAGCTGTGATACACAGATCCTACAAGCCAGCATGACACCTCTTTGAGAAAAACAGGCAAAGCATACAAAAGGTTTACCAAAGAAGCTGGGACAGCAGGAAGATGTGGAACCCCCTTAGGATGCTCCTGGTTTGAGAAATGGAAGTTTATGGGGTAACCTGTGGCCAGGAATAACAGCGAATGCCCATAATCCTGACATCTGGGAGGCAGAGGCAGGGGATTCTAAGTTCAAAGCCAGCCAGCACAACGTAGCGAGACTTAACCCCTCTCTGAAAAAGAAAGGAAACTGGTCATTTAAACCATGTATTTGTCACCAGAGCTACTATGGGTCTGTCTCCATGAGTGCTAGACATGAGAAGACAGGTTTGTATCTGCCCTCACCATTTATTTGTCCCTGGTCCCCAGAACACTGCCTGGCATATTATGTACTGTGTGTTCAATCACTGTCTGAACACAGACCTTGGGCCAAGCCTCTGCCCTGATGGCTTTATGTAATGCTGACTCTACCCTAGCTTACTTCTCAGACATCCTATACGCAGGTGCTGTCAGCATCTCATTCCACAGGCGACTGAAGCAGAACTGGTAAGATGCTCGCTGTGGTCCCAGAGCCAAACTGAGACCCACAATCTGCAGGCTTGACCACCTTGCTGCCTCTTGCAGTGCAGTGCAAACGTGGGGCACATGGCAATATGACAAGCTGCACATGCAGAGGAAGCAAGGTCAAGGAGCTGTGGTGGCTTCTGAAGCAACCAACCCAAGATTCCAGTCTAAGTAGGACTGTAGCTTCCTCCCAACTTTAAGGCAGCTGGGCTGGACTGGCTGGGGGCCAAGGACACATTGCTCCCAGGCAGCAGCCACTGGGGTTCCCAGAAATGGTGGCCACGTCAACAGCCCCACCTCAGACAGGGAGGCAGTGCAGGCCAGGGCTCTTATCTGTGCTGGCTCAGCCCAGGGAGGGGTTGGCACAGCCTGCTCCTGCTGTCACTGGAGTGAGAAGCAGTCAGAAAGCCCATAAATGCCACCTGCCTCCCTGTGTACCCTTTCTGGCTGTGTACACTTCCTACAGGTGTGAATATCACTGTTCAACTCCTTTACTGCTCTTCCTTGGCACAGGGGATTGAACCCAAGATCCGATGCATGCTGAGCAAGCATTGCACATCCGAGCTAATGCCCAGCCATGTGTGTGTGTGTGATATTTTGAGGCAGGGCCTTATTACATGACTGAGGCTGGTTTTTACCTTGGGATCCTTGTCTCCACTTCTTGAGCGTCAGCTGCCCTCACTCTTATTCTTTTAACAGGCACCAGAGTGTGATGAGAAGATCTGAGAGGTTTTTTTAAGCAAATGTGAGATTTTAGAAATGATGATCTTGTGCCTGGTGATGTATAGGACCTTGGAGTCAGGGGCAAACATAAGGCCAAGTAGCAGGTCACAGTGCCAGTCCCGGTAAGAGGTCCCATGGCTCCTACCAGGGTGGAAGGGATGATGGGGGAAGGACTGAAAACCTCACCATCAAGAATTACCAGCACAACGGTCGGATGTGGTGGCACGTGCCTTAATCCCAGCATCAGTAGGCAGAAGCAGGCAGATTTCTGTGAGCCAAGAGTCAGCTTTCAAAGCTCCCTGTGAGGGCGGGACAACTGAAAATTCTCAAGGAGGCCTGGAGGAAGGGAAGGTGACTTACCCGCCAGACACCAGGAAGGGCCAGGAACTTCCTGCCTGCAGCTGAGGTCTTGGATGGATTGAGTTGCAGGTAGGTCAGAGATAATGGCAGGCACAGGTAGCAGCACTGTCTACTAAGGTGGAGAGACTAGGGCTGTCTGGGGGCCACTGAGGACTCTAAAGAAGCAGGAGAAGCAGGCCCCATTGGAGATGGAGAAAGGAGAGTGCTAGTGACACTTGGTGGCTGGTACAGAGGAGAGTGTGCTCGGGCACTCGGCCACGGAAGGGCAGACAGGAATAGCAAGAACTGTGGACACTGATCTAAGGGACCACTAGCCCCAGAGGCAGAATGTTCCAGTGGCTTGGAGACAGCTTGAGAGTCCTGAGGAGAAAGGTGAGAAAGCTCAGGGGGCGGTGGAATGGCTAGAGCCCCCTCCAGAAGGGGCAGGGGTGGCTGGGCATCCTGGGCTCCCTCTGTGGACCAGGGCTCTAAGCCCCTGCAAAGCTATCATGGGGACAGAGTCACCAAAAGCTAAGCATTACTTGACAGCTGTAAACATACAAGGCCAACAGTGTCCTTGGGGAGGCCTTCAGGCAACTCCATCCAGGATCCCTGCAGCCCATCTTATGGAAAATTCTAGAAGCCCAAGAGAGCACCTAGGTCCAGCTCCTTTCAGCATCCACTCAGGCTGACTAACCCCACCCAGCCCCCTCCTTGAGAACTCTGGAGGCGGCCCTGCGCCACACTGCACGGCAGCCCCACGGCAGCTAGGCTGGCGTTACATTTCCAACACCCTGTTAGGACATCTGGAGCGGGTACAGAGGGCTTCCGTGGAGACATGTTGACGCATGATGCCCCCTCCTCTGCTAGAATTTTCCATATATGGCCCACAGCAAGGCTCTGGGCTGTGGCCAGCGGGCTGGGATCTAGCTCTACTGTAGTCATTACTTACTGCTGCAGAAACAGGATGCCTGGCTCCCGAACACTGATTAAATGCTGTCCAGTGAGGGCTGATGCCAGAGATCACCCCTGCATGTTCCCCATCCTTCTGGCTCTCAACAGCTGGGTGCAGCTCCCCTCCCTCTCAGGAACCCACTGATCCCTAATACCAACTGAGAAGACTGTCAATCCAGGTGTCTCAGCCCTATTTTAGAGATGGGGCAACCTGGGCCTAGGGAGGCTCTGAACCTGCCTAAGGATGTACAGTTGGTGACTACCATGGCCGGGATTTGAACCCAGGTCTCTGACTGTGTAATTCTTGGTCCAATGTCTGGCAGAGAGGTAGCCAGAAGTGGTGGAACCAAAATTCAGGCTTTGTCATTGTTTTCACAGCCTTCCACAGAAAACTTGTCTAGTGGTGACTGGGACTTTGTGCCCCTCCCCCACACCCACAGCAGGAGACACTGGACATAGGTAAATACCCTGTGTGCCAGCTGCAGACAGGTGTGGTGAGGGCAAGGGGCACTCGCCTGCATTCTTCCTGCTGTCTCAACCCTGTATTGTTCTGAGCCCTGGCACAAAGGGCTTCCCACGTGGGCAGGGACCCCAGAGCAACTCAGATACAGGTTAAGGCTCTGGGACAAAGTGCAACTCCACCCTGACCGCCCAAGACCAGCAGGCTAAGGTCAGAATGCAGTCTCTTCCTCTGGGAAGTAGGAACAGGTTCACTTGCCTTAGTGGGCAGGTTCAAGGGAGCAAAGATACTGACCATGGCCCTGGACGGGGTTTACAGAGAAGTGGGAAGGGCTTACCTCTATCCACTGAGAAAAGCCTGAGACCTAAAAAAAAGTGACCGTTGCCACGACAACGGGGATATATCTCACAGGCACAAGCTTCCTTCCCACTGTAGAATAAAGGCTCAGAAGCACAAGGCCCCCAATTCCATGGCACACAGCATGGGTCGGGGACACGGTGGACAGACACGGATCTCATGGTGAGAAGTCCGGACCTCAGGAGATGGGTGACTGACGTGGCAGCAGAGGACCTGTTCTGGAGGTGTCAGAGCTTTGTTTGCAGGGAGCTGACAGAAAGGCCATGATGGGATGCCCTGCAACCAGCCATGAGGACAGCCCAAGACAGGAGTTCAAGGCCAGCCTGATCCCTATGCTGTGAGATATCTCAGAGAAATGGGCAAAGTGAAGAAAAAAAGATGAGTCTCCAGGGTCAGTCTACTGTGGGATCAACAAAGGCCTTGGCCTGTGGGGTTCTCAGGACCCTTTAGTGTTGTCAAGGTTCCTCAAGTTGCAGACCTTGCACTTCACGGTCACCCCACTGTGTCTGAGCACCACAGGCTCCCTATGCTGACCTAGCGTGAAGAGTGGAAGGCTCTCTGTACTTACAAACAGAGCACTGCCTAGCCTGAGCCTGGTGCTGTGTTCAACAATAATGAGGTAACTACTAAATAACTAAATTAAGCTTGTGGTTCCCATGTGGCCACCACCATTAGCTGGTGCCCAGTGGACAGGAGCTAACCTGAGAAGCGAGGGGACCCCAGCAAGAGGGACAGAATGGCAGAAGGGGTTGCCATGACCACTCCAAAACTGGCACCAGGGAAAGTCCACCCTTACTGTCCCTGTGACCATTCCCACGCCCCAATACTGGTCACCATGATGATGGGACAGGAGATGGGTTAGAGAGGCCTCCTCACTGGCTCATCAAGGTGCTAGAGAAGATTCTAGAACTTCTAGAGCCCCCACTACCATCTTCCTCATTAGGCAGATGAGGAGCCAAAGAATTGTCCTTTTAAGTCCACAGCCTCTCTGCCACCCGGGTCCCCAAGTACGCCTTGGGCAATCCCCCTTGCTGGGTCACCTACACTGTCCCCTTCACCTCCCACTCTCCTCCCCCAGCACTGCCCTCCTCCGCACACCTCCCCCAACCCACAGTACTCCTTCCCCACTGCCCAACCATCCCTTTCCTTTCCACTCTCCCGAGCTTTGCCAGTTCTGTGCCAATTCTCAACTAAAAGTCCCTCAAGGTCCATGTCTCACATCCATGGACGCAGAGGCGGCCAGACCGGAGTCGTCCACTGTCTCATAACCTTCATCCTGGCCAGGTGTTTTCCTACTCCAGGGCCTTTGCCTGTGTCAGCCTCACTGCCTGAAACGCCAGCTAAGGAGCTTGCGCCTGAGGGTGAACACAGATACGATCAGCCTGCAATGCCTGACTTCTTCAGTAAGGCACTGACTTAGGATGCTAGGGACCAAACCCAGGCCCACAAGCACACATTCGAGGCCAGTGCTCTGCCATGCACGCAGCTACACCCCCACGGCAGACAGGCGGGGAAGGCTGCACCCTGCACTATGAACGAGAAAGCAACATGCTCAGGATTCTGGTTCCTGCACAGACTGGAGTGCTAGTCCCCTAGGAGCAAACAGGCACAAAGTCACCGGAGAAAAAGCAAGCATGACAGGTGTGGAGGGACTGGCAGGGAGCAGGACACTTCAAATGTGAGAGGAAAGAGCTCAGGCTGATACACGCGGAGGGAGGGGAGGTGACATCCAAAGTCTGTTGTGGCTGCTTGGTCTGCATCTGACTGCACTGCTTCAAAGGCTAGGCCAGGACCAACAGAAACGGAAGGAGAGCGCGGAGCTGGGGCGCACAGCCCACATAAACAGCTGGAGTGGTTAGTGGGCTCACACTGGCAGATGAGCTCTAGGACTTCACTCTCAATAGAAAACGCACACTTTTTGTTTTTCTTTTTTTAAATCAAGGATTACTTGTGTTACCCAGGTTGTCCTTGCATTCGGGATCCTCCTGCCTCAGCCGACCAAGTGCTGAGATTACAGGCATATGTGGTGAACTTCAAACATATCTACCATTGGGGTTGGGGAAGGGTGGTTCGGTGATTCAAGTGTTTGGCATTCAAACATGAGGACCAGAGTTTGGATTCCCAGAACCCATGTAAATGCTGGGTGGGAGTAGCAACCCACTGATAATTCCAATGCTAGGAAAGCAGAGACAGGGTATCCCCAAGGAAAGCTGGCTGAGGAGACAGACACCATCGGCAAACTCTGGGGGATACACCCCCATACAATAAGGGGGGGCAGCGATCCAAGAAGACACGGGACTTCATGTACAGGCACATAAACCCAGCTGTGCATACAAGGGGGACAGCGATCCAGGAAGACACCTGACTTCACGCACATATGCACACACACATACATCTTTTCAAACACATCAGAGCAGCTAGGAAAAAAAATGGCCAGAAAAAAATCCTTTTTAAAAGACCAACAAATTCCCTACTATTGAGACAGAAGCCACGTGTGCCTACCACAGCATCCTGAAGGACCAGATTTAGGATCCATAGCAGAGATCACAGAAAACTCCACCTGTCGCAAAACACTCCACAAGCTCACAGCATTTCCAAACAGCTTCCACAACAGACACAAGAAGAAATTAGCACCTCTCCAGCAGTGACAGAAGGATGGACAGCACAGACTTATTTAGCCAGAAATATACTGGAAAACAAGACTGAAAACAACTGCAACCTCAAACAATACATTTCAGGTGGGAAAAACACTGTAGAGAAAGATGGAGGTTCCCTCGGCCCAACCATTACAAATGCCAACGGGGCTGCAGGCTCTCATAAACTATGACTGCAGATAGCAAGAGATAGGACCCGCTCCGGATAGGAGGAGGTGACGGTCTCCAGTCTCCCTGAGCTCTGACTACAAAGTCTTTACAAAGGACTCCAACCAAGTCAAATTCGAAGCCAAACTGAACACAAAAGTCACCAAAGGTAGAGGGAACACCTAGAATAACTAACTGTAGCCGAATAGCTTGTACTAGAGGAGCTTTAGGCTGGAGCAGAGCGATGGTCAGTATCTCCAAGGGAGTAGTAGAACCAGGGCCAGAAATCTGAGGTTCCCAGAAAGTTGGTCTCAGTGGTCATCCCCAGAGCAATGCGGTAGGACCTCGCTGTCCCAGAGGCCAGTGGACAGGAGACTGAGACTCTGCTGGTTGGAAGGACAGCCAGCCCACAGCCAGGCCGCAGCTCTCCTCCCCTCCCCGGGTCTCACTTCCTCATTTGAAAAGACGGAACACCCCTCTGGCTGCCCTAGGAAACCTCAGGCCGCCCAAGTTCTCCAAAATGGGCCTGTAAACGATGTTTCCCAGATCCAACCAAGACAACCTTGTTCTTTTAACCTCTCCTCCCCCAGGGAGCTTGAACAGAGGTTAAGCATGTCACCTGGCAGGTCTCTACAGCAGCCTGTTTTCTTCCTTGGGGATTGGAGCTCAACCCAACAGGCTCCTCTGTACTTGTTCCCACCCCCACACAGCTTCCTAGCTCTCTGGACTGTGGGGAAGGGGTTCATCTACCTGTAATCTGAAAACTGGCTGGGTGGAGGTCTGGCAGCATTCACAGTAAAAAGCTGACTTCAGTTGCACGGGCGGGAGGGGGGCTCATCTTGTGAGACTAATTTTTGTTGTTTATGACCAGTGGTGAAGATGAGAGGTTCACTGAGTGACCCCAACTGAACTTTTCTGTCACTTCATCCAGTAAAGTTGAGTGTCTTACAGCCCCTTGCCTCCCAGGGTTTAAACAAACTGAATAAGATAATACAGGTGTTTCTCTGGCTCCTCCCTCCTCCCCTGACTTCTACTCCTGCCCTTCTCTGCTCCCCCAAGCCCATCCCATCCCACTGCCTCCTTGCTGTGGGCAAGGTTCGCTGCTTAGCGCCTTTATACTTGCTCTTTTCTATTCGGGATCTCAACTCCAAAGTCACCTCCTTAGAGTCACCTTCTCCTCAGGACTGTCAGCTTCCAGGGGCCTCTACTGCTTGGTCACTCGGGGTTTTGACCCTGGCCTGTTGGTTGATACCCAACACACACAAGCATTGCCCTTCACTCTGTAACGACTTCTGGGGGCTGGAGGCTCTCAGTCCCAGAGCACCCCCGATCTTCCCACCAACACCCTGAAACCCACTTCTTGCCTTCCCAATACCCATGCATCTAGGAGTCCCTCAGCCAGGGCCCCCACTTGAAGCTCTGCTGCCTCCAAGAGGCTGTGGGCCCCAGTGTCTGCATGAGTCAGTGGTGGTAGCACCTGGAACTGCTTGACATCAGCGCTTCTTAGAAAGACATGATGTGCTCAAGAGATTGAACGGCACGCGTAGCCCACAGGCGACAGGAAGCCCTGTGTCAACACTCCAAGAGACACCTACTGACCCTTGTTCCCACTCCCATCTTTCCGCAGGACCCCTGCCTGGCCCTGCCACTGACTGCCAGTGCCTGGGAAACCCCAGGAGCTTAGACACACCATCTCTCCTGATTGTATGAGTTGCCACTCAAGACCCGACAGGGTTGGCCTCACCCCTCAATCAGTGGCAGGCAAGCGTGGTGCTACTGAGTGATCCTGATTACTCTTCAGAGTCTGCGGCGAGCCTGTTCCTCTGGGGCAGTCGAAACTGCAAGGACTCTGTCAAACACCCCATCTTTGTCCTGATACAGCACCAGGCACACCTGGCCCCTCAGAGTGAAGAAGTGCCAGGGGTAGCTAGGAAAAGCAATGTCACCCTAAGTGGGAGAACACAGTCAACTGCCTTGCCCTCCCCCAAGCAATGGTTTAGGAACACCATCTCCCGACCATTCTCATCCCAGATACCTCTGACAAATGGGAGGTGCAGAGAGGCGGAGAGATTTTCTTGAGATCACACAGGTAGATGCAGCAAGGTCAGATTTGAAGCTGGGCCCCTGTCTTTAGTTCTACTCCCCACTCCCTTCCTCTGGCTCACTGGACTCCAAGACGCTCTGATCGGTGCTGGATATCTGCACCAGGGTGAGGTGAGTCTGTGCCCACCCATGCAAGCCTCATGCAGATATACCAGCCCAGAATAGGAAATCCAGCCAGACACAGCCAGACTGACCTCAGAGGCTCAAGAGTGTCCTGACACGGCAGACACAGGCACAGTGCACTGCCAGGTGGAGAGGAAAGGAACCTCTGGTCCCTGCCTCTGTCACTCTCTGATGAGGGACCCCTAGCAAAGTCACTGCACACATAACTGGATGTCAGGATTCTCACTGCCAAATTAATCCTTATGGGTGACAATAAAGATTTGTTCATGTTCTCCTTAGTGCCTGCTGCCCCTAGGTGCACTTTTGAATGAGGACATAAATGACGTCATGTACCCTCACCACAATGCCAGAGTGTACTCAGAACTTCACAACAGAGACTGCGCTTGAAGCACACAAGAAATAAATCAAGCCTTTGCTGGGCAGGAGCTCTGGCTTTCAACCTCCAAGCCTCACCTCCCAAACAGACCTCCTGGGCCATGGGGATCATGACAAGCTTCTTACTACATATGCCAAGTTTGAATGTGTACCCCAGCTGGGTGGCTGCCCCAAGCCCCAAAGGCAGCAGAGTGAGGTGCGGTGTGGACAAGGCCAAGCATTCTCCTCATCCATCACCAAGTGTAGTAGCAGGCCATAGTGCCTGCCTCAGGGACAGCCTCCCTGGCCACCTGGCCTTCCTCAGTCTAGGAGAGCACTGGAGAAGACCTCAGCACTTCACAGCACAACCCAGATACTGCCAACTGTCAGATGACCACAACCCTGCCCCATTATCAGTGTGTGGCTGGTTCGGCAACTCACTTGGGGTTCCCCATCCCTGCCCTCAAGATCCAGGAGCAGCAGGCCCAGGAGGCTGCCCCTGTGACTCACCCAAGCCCACCAGCAGGGCACCCAGGACCTCCTGCAGCATAGTCTACCTTTTCACACATCTGGCTTTTCTCTTAGCTAGGTGGCACAGTGAGTTTTCCTACCTTCTAGCCTTTGCGCATGCTGTACCCACAGCTCAGCATGCCTTCTCTTGCCTTGGCCTCTCAACCTGCCAAGGCGCTCTCCCACACCCCAAACTGGCTCATGGATTGCATTTCCCCAGGAAGAGGTGTCTTGCCCATTATACCCTAACCTCCTGTCTTAGTGTTCTTCCCTCAATTAGATAGCAGAGCCGGAAACAGCAAGCAGAGCGCAGATGAGATGGAGAACAAACGGATGGCACACTGGTCACTTCCCATCTCTGCCTCAGTGTCCCCCAATGCAGTCATGACTCCTTGGGCGGATTCCTAAGAGGCCTTGCCAGGACTGTGGAATCTCATGACTCTCTTCTGGCCAGACATATCCACAATCCTCAATTTTCCCATCAGACTTTAAGATGGGACAAATGTCCCAGCAAACGCCCCCAGACTCCGAAAAACTTGTAAGGGGAAGGCCACAGTGGGCCCCACACTTCCCAGAGGGCTGGGGAAAGGCAGGGCCCAGGAGTGTTGGTTTGGGGACATGCTCTGAATCAGAAACTGGCTGGCTTATACAACGTCCAGTTTGCCACAATAAACACTCAGGTTCCTGGGTTACTGAACCGGAACCTGGGAGGAGCCTGGAAGTCTCGGCTTCTAGAAAATCCCCTTAGCGTCCCGTCCCGAGTCAGCCGCGGCTGCCTGGGTTGCTACGGGCGGGAGATCCACCTGCTTCCGACCCGCGCCCGACGGCAGGCGACCCTGACCGGGAGGGGAGCCCGGCAGCCCCACGCCCACCCGAGGATCCGCGGACTCTGGTCCCAGCCCCGCTCAGTTCCGCGGCCACCTCTGGCTGGTCCTGAGCCTTCCCCACCGCCCATTCCTACCTGTGCGCTAAGGCTCCACGCGCCGCGAGGGGCTTTCCTGCGCGCAAACCTCGCCCGGCTTCCTACGCGCCTGGCGCCCCTTATTTACATGCGACGCCCCGCCCCTTGCACGATCATTTACATGCCCCGCCCCACCGTCCTCATAGTTTCACTCGCGGTCGGCGGGTCTTCGCTTTGTTGCCCTGTCATTTGCGTGCCCTACCTCAAGCGGCCGCAGCCGTCGGGGGCTCTGGCTTATGAGTTCCAGGACCTCAGGATTCGAATCTTTGTCCTGGCCCAACAGACCAGCCGGGCTTGTGATCGCGGCTGTTTGCTCATTCTTCCAATGTTTACCCTGCCCCTGCGCCTGAGAAATTAGAAAGCAAAACAGCTCATCAATTAGGAGCCAGTGCTTCTCGTCAGGTTCTGGCACTCCATGCTGCCACTACCTCACGAGGGAGTCATGTGCAACCATTCTTTTCAGATGGAAAAGCAGAGGCATGGATGGAGCTGTTAAGAAACTTGCTCAGGGGCCCGTGAGATAGCCTGCAAGTCTGAGGATATGAGTTCTATCCCCAGAATCCTTATTAATAAAGAGAGAGAGAGAGAGAGGAGAGAGAGAGAGAGAGAGAGAGAGAGAGAGAGA
>LOJH01001259.1:34378-47114 GCA_001685095.1 Ellobius talpinus
AGAGAGAGAGAGAGAGAGAGAGAGAGAGAGACAGCACTTACTCCGGCGCAACTGTGGCTGGCCACAGTCTTTGCCAGCTGAACTATCCCACCGGCTTGCCATCCTGCTTTTTGAATTATGGTTTGGTTTTGCTTAGTTTATGGTTTTTGAGACAGGATCTTGCTATGCAGCGATGGCTGTCATATTGTAGCCCAGTCTGAACTTGAACTCACAGCAATCCAGTCTCAGCTTCCCAAGTTAGTATTACAGGCATGAGCCACCACACCTCGCTGTCTTCTGAGTCTGAAAGTCACCTTTATATCCCTCCTGGGCCACCTGTCTGTGTCCTGGCTCTGCATTATGGTGACTGGATGACTCGGGGCACGGTGGGCTACCCTTGCCACACTCCATGATCCCAGCCTGGGAACAGGAACCACCTGAGAGGCATCTACCTATGGGCTGGCCCGTGATGGGGCTTAGAAGCAGCGCTGCTTGGCTTAGGTACTCAGAGAAGCTCTGCAGAACTAGGCCAAGAGAGCAGCTGGGCCAGAGACTGCATGCCTGGTTGTGAAATCAGAATCTGGACAGTGCTGACAGATGGGAAGGCCAGTGCTCATGCGGTCAGGGGAGGTGTTTGGAAATGTCGGGGACACAGCAGCCAGAATTCTCAGCGTTCCTCTTGCAACCTTTCTATGAATCTACACCGATGTCGAAACAGAGCCAAGGAAGCTGGCCACGAAGACAGGCCATAGCAGGAGGTTACCTTCCCACCATAGTCCTAGACTTCTTGAGTGACCACTCTGCCTGGCCTGTGAAGAGCTGGGAGCCCCAGATAATCTGGGCTCCGTCTCTCAGTGCAGGGGCTTCCCAAGCTTGCCTCATTACAGGCTCAGAGAACATTCCAGCAGAGCGGATAGAGCTGCCTTGAAGCTTACTTCAGATTTTAATAGACTGTTTTTGGAACAGTGACAGTGTGATAGCAAAATTGAACCAAACTAGGCTGTGGAGAAAGCTCAGTTGTTTTGTTGTTTGGTTTTTTGAGACAGCGTTGCTCTGTGTAACAATCTTAGTTATCCCGGAACTAGCTCTGTAGACCAGGCTGGCCTCAAACTCCCAGAGATCCACCTGCCTCTGTCTCCCCAGTACTGGGCTTAAAGGCGTGTGCCACCACCGCCTGGCAGAAAGCTCAGTTTGATCCCCTCAGTAGATGTGAGTTTGAACCCCAGCACCCATGTAAAAAGCTGAGGGTGGGGCTGGAGAGATGGCACAGTGGATAAGGGCACTTGTTGCACCAGCCTGAGGGCCTGAGCTTGGATCCCAGCATGGGAGTGAAAAGCTGCATTTGCCTGTAATTCTGCACTGTGGGAAGTGTATGCAAGTTTGCAGGGGTATTCTGGCTGTCAACCTTGCCAGATTCAGTGAACTGCTTTCCCAAGGGAATAAATTGGAGAGCAATAGAGCAGAACACCCGGCAGGGGCTGGGGTTCAGTTGGTAGAGTATCTGCCTAGCATGAGTGAGACCCTGAGTTCAATCCCCAGTAGTACATGATCTCTGTGTTGTGGCATATGCATGAAATCTCCGTGTAGGATTGCAGATCGAGGGGAAATGGAGGCAAATGAAGCTTAAGGTCAGCATCGCAGGTCTGACATTAACATATGCTGTCTGAGATCCTGCCTCACAAACAAACACAAACAACAAGGTCAGGACTGGGGCTATAGACTGATGGTAGAGTAATTGCCTAGCATGCATGCATGAGGACCCAGGCTGAATGCCCAGTACCTCCCCACTCCCCACAAAAAAGCAGACAGTTCATGAGGAACAACACCCAAAGTTAACTTCTGCCCTCCACCGACCTGTAAACCCGCCTAAACAAGCACCTGCACATATATGCACACATACAGGTGAAACAAAGAATTGAGGGTGTAGTACTGCAATTGTCTGCCTGGGAAGAGTCCTCAAAGGGCTCATGTGCTGCTGCGTGGTCTCCAATCTGTGGACACAGTCATTGAGAGGTAACATGATCCTAAGGACTCTGACCTACTCTCTAGACTGACCCACCAGTGGATTCGCTGTCTGATGGCACAACTGGGAAGTGCTGGCCGGAGGAAGTAAGTCACCAGGGGTGCACCTTGAAAGAGTAGATTGGTCCCTGGTTCCTTCCTGTTGCTCTCTGCTTCCTGGCTGCCCCGACGCAAGCAGCTTTCCTCTGCCTTGCCCTTTTACCGTCAAATGCAAACATACTAAGCCTGAATCTTACCAGCTCAGCTAGACAAGTCCAAAAACCACGGAGCAAGCCAAAACTCAGACAGAAATGTCTGGAAGTATGAACCAAAGTGAACCTCTGGTTAAGTCATGCCAGGTCCTTGTCACAGTGATGATGAGGTGACAGCTGACTGACTCAAAAATAGACTTCACACACACTCTGCCTGGTTGTCATTATCAACATTCTGCACAGAGTGGAACAGTCTGTAAAATCAGTGTGTTACTTCCCCTGTCCAGACTAGCTCTAACGTTCCTGCTCCTCTTGGGTAGTGTCTTTAAACCTTCATTTTATTTGTTATTCTTGGAGGGAGGTGCCTCACAGGCATGTGAAAGTCAGAGAATTACTTTGTGGGGTCAGTTCGCTCCTTCCATGTTTACATAGGCTCTTATGTCATGTCCTTACCAAAACCCACAGAACAGGACTGGTGGGGTGGTTCTTCTGGTAAAGACACTGATTGCCAAGCTTGACGAGCTGAGTTTGATTCGTGGCCCCCATGGAAGGAGAGAACCAACTCCTTCAAGTTGTCCCCCATACATGGGTTGTGGCGTGTACCCTTTCCCTGAGAATAAATCAATACATGTAATAAAATGTATTATTTGATGATTTTATGCATGTATATTCTCCAGTGGCCTCTCTGAGTCCCCCGCCCTGCCCACTGCACCCTTTTGTAGTTCCCCTCACAGCTTTATGGGTTTTTTTGGGGGGGGTTGTTTTTTTGTTTTGTTTTGTTTTGCTTTGTGGCTGTGTCATTGAACAAGTAACCCCTCTCCTCTGGTAGCCGTTACCTGCCAATGGCTCCTCAGAGAGAGGATCTACTCTCCTCTATCACGGCGTGTTTAAAAGGTCCAGTCTGTGTAGGTCAACCATTGCTGCTGTAATTTCATGAGTGTAACAGCTGTGTCATGTCCAGAAGACAGTATTTCACAGCACCATCCCCAAACCTCCTGTTCTCACATCCTTTCTGCCTTCCTCTGCTGTGTTCTCTAAGCCGTGGGAGTTGTGACAGAGAGGACCTGTTTCGGGCTGAGCTCTCAACAGCCATCCATTCTCATGCTTCGACCAGTTTTCAGGCTGCGTTAGCTGCTGCCCATCGTAAGAAGAAGCTTAACTGAGCAAGGCTGAGAGAGCCCGAACACATGGATATAAATGTGGGTTTTTCTTTTAGAAAGCAGTCAGACAACACATCCATTTGGTTGTGCTTCATCTGTTCTGGCGTTTGGTGCTGTTGAATTTTGGATTTTAGCCACTCTCTTCATATGCTTTTTCTTTTACATTGCCATTTGTATATTTTATTTGCAGTCTGCAAATAAGAACCTCTTCTCCCTCCTTCCTCCCCTTATTTCCTGGAGACGAGGTCTTGCTATGTTCTTCAGACTACCCTGCATCTCATTATACGGCACCAGGCTGGCGTCTCAAATGCACATCTGTTTTTCTCTCTCATTCTCCCAAGTTCAGGGACGATGGTGTAAAGCGCAGTGCCTTCCTTTTCTGTACAAATGTGGCTAGCTTTATGTGTTTGATTTTGAGCCCAACTCTTCATGCCTGGCCTATAGGGAAGCAGTTGGCTTTTTGTTTATTAACCTTATATCTTGCACTTCTTCCTCAAACAGCCACTACTTCCAGGAGTTTATTGTTTTTGACATTTTAGGATTTCAAAAAAAAGATTTATTTATTGTTTTGTGTTTAAGTGTTTTGCCTACATGTATGAATATATGTGCACCACATGAGTGCAGTACCCATGGACAGATGAGGGCATCACATCCAGGCCCTCTGGAAGAGCAGCCAGTCCTCCTAATCATTTCGACATCTCTCAAGTCCCCAGATTTTAAAAATATAAACAATAATATTACTTTCTTCCTTCTCAAGATATCTTTCTTCCTCCTTTGTTTCTTTTTCTTTTGTTTGTTCTTGTTATTGTTGTTTATTTGCTTGCTTGAACAGAGTCTCCTAGGTGGCCTCATCACCTAGAACTGGCCTTAAACTCACAGAGAGCTGCCTGCCACTGCCTCTCAATTGCTGGGATGAAAGGCGTGCACCTCCATGCCTGACCTCCTCTGTATTTTTGCATTAGACAGGATTTCTGGTGTGATGCTGAGGTGGGAGAAGGGACACTGTTGCCTTGTTGCTAATCTGGGTGTGCAGGGGCATCTAGAATCTCACCAGTGAGGGACACGCTAGCTGTGCGGCTTTCTGCAGATGTTCCTTATCAAGTTGAAGACATTTTATTCTCTCCTTGGTCATCATTGTCACCGTCTTCTTCTTCCTTTTCCTCCTTCCCTCCTCCTCTTTCTCCTCCTTCTTTTTCCCACACTCAATTCCTAGTTTTTCTGAGAAATTTTAGTTACCCTTTTTTTCTTATCATGAACATTGGATTTTTGTAAAATGCTCCTTCTGACCCAGTGGGCATGGTAAGATGTTTTCTTCATCAGCCTGTGGATGTGAAGGATGGCGCTAATTCACTTCCGACTGTTGAATCAGCCTTACACAGCTGGGATCAATCCTGCTTGATGGCAGTTTATGATTCTTCCCATATGAAATTGGATCTGACTTGATCATTTTGCTGAGGGCTTCTGTGTCTATGCTTACGAGACATACTGATCTGCAGTGTTCATTTCTTGTAATGTCATTTTTGGTTCTGGTGTGAGAGTAACACCAGTCACACAGAATCATTTAGAAAGAAATCTTTCTTCTACTACTCTCTGGAAAGTGTCATAGGTAATCGGCATCATTTTTCCGTAACTGCTTATTAGGATTCACCATTGCAACCATCTGTACCTTTGACAATTTTCAAAATTACATTTATTTATTTTGTGCATTCATTCAGGGAACAGCTTTGGGGATTCAGTTCTCCCCTTCCATCTCCTCCCAGGGAATGAACTCAAGTCCTCAGGCTTGGAGGTAAGCACCTTTCTTTACCCACTGCTCGAGCCATCTTGCCATCCCCAACCTTGTTGTTCTCTTTTCTGATCTTATTAATTATTGATTCCATTGCTTTAATAGATAGCAAATAAATTAAGGTAATTATTTCTCCATCTTGCCTTGTAGTGATTTGTGTGTTTAAAAGGCTTTTAATCTGTTTTATATTCTATCAAATTTGTGGTAAGAGGGCAGGAGGGATGGCTCAGAGGTTAAGAACACTGGCTGCTCTTTCAGAGAACCCAGGTTTGAGTCCCAGAATCCACATGGCAGCTCATAGCCACCTGTAATTTCAGATCTGGGGATCCATTCGGGACTCCAAGAGTACTACATGCGCATGGTGCACAGATACACGGGCAAGCAAACACCTAGACACATACAATAAAATACTTTAAAACTTTTTAAAATTGTGGCAAGAGAATTGTTCATAATATTTGTCATAGAATATTAAAGATGTGTTACGTTTGTTTATGCTGTGGAATATTTGTTTGATGATGCAAAGATGTGTTGCATTCTTTTGTGTTCCATTTATTTAACTCTGTGAAGCAGTGTTACTTTGCCTACAAATAACTGATTGGTCTAATAAAGAGCTGAATGGCCAATAGCTAGGCAGAAAAAGGACAGACAGGGCTGGCATGCAGGGAGAATAATCAGGAGGTGAAGAAGAGTAGAGAAGAGCAGACCAGTCATCCTAGTGAATGTTCCAGTGTCGGAGGTTGGCTGAGGTGCTCTTACAGGACATTTATATGCCCTTTGGATATGGGTGATTGACAGTGCAATGTGGTGCAATGCAATACAGCCTTGCTGATTTTCTTCCTGCTGTACCTGTCAGTCATTGGAAGAGGTGTCATCTCCGACATCTGATGAATCACTCGTCTATTTTTCATTAAAGTTCCATCAGTTTGTGCCTTAAGCATTCTGACTTTGTTAGAGGGAGTGCATACACATTAAATATCTTCATTCATATTTTTATAGAGTTTCCTCTTTTGTTGTTGTATAATTGTTCCTTTAAAATGTGTACTAGAATTCTTCTTTAAATCACTGTTGATATTCCTATCTGAAGTCTGCTTTGTTGGAAATGTGGGCACTCTTGGTTTCTTTTACATTTGTTTTGATATTTATTTTTCTATAGACAGAATATACTTAGATTTTTTTTCCTTTTCAAGACAGGGTCTCCTTGTATAGTCTTGACTGTTGTAGAACTCACTCTGTAGACCAGGATGGCCTCAAAACCACAAAAACCTACCTGCCTCTGTCTCCTGAATTCTGGAATTAAAGGTGTATGCCATTACTTCCAGGACTTGAATTTTTTAAAAAAATTCCCCCTTGACAATCTCTTTCAGCTGGTGTATTGACACCAGTCACATTTAAAGTGACCACTGAAAAGAGGACATTGTGTTCTTGTCTATAATCCCACCACTGGAAAAAGCTAAGGCAGGGGAATTGCCAAGATTCAAGCCCAGGATACAGTATACAGAAAGCACCGGCCCAGGCTAGCTACAGTATGAGAGCCTGTCTTGAAGCAATTGAAGCAAAACCAAATGAGTAATAATAATAATAATAATGCTTGTGTGATTAAATAGTGTCAGTCATTCAGTAAGTAAATGTCACAGTGAATGGTTGGTATAGTCTGCTCAGAAAGTGAGTGCTGGAGTAACTGGAACTTGGTCTGGAAAGAAGGCTCAGTGGTTAAGAGCACTGCCAAGAAGCAATTTGAAGTAGTTGGGACTATCCTCAACCATCCTGAAAGTAAATGCTTGTGAGCTGGCCTGAAGATGGTGTAACCAGGCATTGAGAAACCATCTCAATGGGGCCTTCTGGTGTATCTGGGCTTGTTACACCAAAGCCCATTGCTAATGCCACTGTGCTAATACCAACTGTCTAGAAAGTGGCTGATTGCATCACAGGGCTAATATCAACCAAAAAGGTGACTGTTCTGTATAACTGGATAATACGGAGCATCCAGAAATAACTACTCTTGGTGCAACTGGGCTGTGTTCACCTTCCACACAAGAACCTGTGGGCACACTTCAGACTTGAACCATACATACACAAAGGGGTCACTTCTAAGCCTGTTTTGTACTGGAAGACTTGTCTCCCAGATGATCTCATTGATCTGAGGCTAGCCCAGAGTTTGTTGTGTAGCTGACGTCATTAATGTTGATTGTTAACTGATAGGAAGAAATCACTGTACCTGTCTGTGAAGGGTTCTCTTGGCTAGGTAACAAAGGTGTCCATTCTCACTGTGGGCAGCACCGTTCCCTGGGATGAGGGGAGGTGTCGATCCTCACTGTGGTCAGCACCGTTCCCTGAGATGAGGGTGGTGAGGGGAAGTGCCCATCCTCACTGTGGGCAGCACCATTCCCTGGGATAAGGGGAGGTGCCCATCCTCACTGTGGGCAGCACCATTCCCTGGGATAAGGGGAGGTGCCCATCCTCACTGTGGCAGCACCATTCCCTGGGCTGAGGTTCTAAGCTTCATGAAAAGCAAAAAGCATGCTGAGTAGCAACGCTCACTGCTCTTCTCTTCCCGACTGTGGAATGACTGCTGTGATGGACTGTACCCTGGAACTCATTCACTCATTCATTCATTCACTTATCTCTTACACATGTGTGCATATGTACGTATCACAGCTCTTGTGTAAAGGTCATAGAACAACTTTTGAAAGACGGTTTTCTCGCTCTATCATGTAAGTCCTAGGAATTGAACTCAGGTTGTCGGGCAGATGGCAAGTGCCTTTACCTGCGGATCCATTTGGTTGGCACAAGAACCCTGGAACTTTGAATAAAAATAAGCTTCTCTTTCCTTAAGCTGATTGTCAGATTTTTTTGAGGCAGCATCAAGAAAAGTAACTAATTCAGTAGCCAAGGATGACCTTGTATGCTGACCTTCCTGCCCCAGCCTCCTGAGTCCTGGAATTTTAGGCATTCTGGGATACAGGCATGCAGTGTTACCCCTGGTCTATGCAGGGAACCAAACCCAGGGCATCACGCATGTTAGACAAGCTCTCTATCCACTGGGCTGCATCCCTTGCCCCCAGAAGGGCGCATTTAGAACCCTTTCACTTCATTCTTCCCCCAGCATAATGCTTTACTGCTCATTCATTACAGCCCCAGCTATCAGTAGGAGCCATGGTCCAAACATTTCACTGTTAAAATATATCCCATCCTTCATGGCTTCTCCCATTTTTTTAAAGAGTCTAATTTCCCCCTTCTTCACCATGGCTAGTCTCAGTTACTCTTCAATGGATAGAATGTGCTCGAAATGACGCTGTACCTTCTAAAGCTGAGCTGAGTATAAGATAAAGTATTTTGGCCCTGCACACACATGATTTTTGGCCACCCCTCACTCTGCAGCTAGGTCTGATCTTGGACTTGCTGACGCCCTGCCTCTTCTTCCTCTGGGCCCCAGGTGTGTGCCACCATGCCCAGTTCTTCACATGTCTTGAGATCCTTGAGTGTCATGTAAGCAGTCAGTTCACTAGCCTGGAGTCACTATGAAATGAGAAGCCCAGTGGAGAGCCCGTGTACAGTGGGGACTGAGCTTTGGAACTGCCCAGATAGTACTGAGACTTGAGAAAGTCTTCAAATGACTCCCCCTGGCTGCCCTGAGTCATCCCAGCTGACACCAAGCGAAACAGAGATGACTGAGCCCACTGACCTCTGACTTAGTTGCTGAATCATCAGTAAAATGAATGTGACTGTTGTTTTAATCCGACATCCAGAAGAGCAGAGACAGCTGTCCCCATTGAGCCCTGCCAGACTGAAGCTCCACATGGAATAAACAATAAATTAATGTACTCCTTCTGGGGATGCAGCCAGGTCTGCCGCCCACCCCTTTACTTGGACTTTTGGGTTATTTCCTCAGGCTGCTTGGTTGGATTTTCCGTCTTAACTGTCCCAGAGCTGAGACGGGTTGGTCCCCAGGAAAGGAAGCATGAAGACACCAAGGCTGAGCTATGAGCGGGGCAGCATCCTACGCCAGCTTCTGGCTATTTTGCAAGAGGATCAGAAGGTGGTGCCAGGTTTTCTGAAAAGGGACATGGCAGGTCCCCCACCCAGGGTGGCTGCCCTGCTTCGGGGCTGCTCTTGGACCCCCGCTCAGTCTGTAACCAGCATCTCTGCTGCTCGTTTTTGAGAATGTTCTTCACCTTCCCTTTAGTGCCGCCCACGTCCTCAGCCTTGACTCAGTTCTCTCCCACAGTGTCTTCTCCCTTCTCCTCGTTTCGGAGTGTATGAACATTCTTCTCAGGGATGTTCCAGGCTATTCTCAGTCCTTGGACTGAGTTCTTGGACCCTTCTCACGTGCCCATCATCGTATAATCAAACTGTTCATAGGAGTTCAGTTAGTCTCCTCAGAAGCCTTGGATGGCCATTATGCCCAGGGATTTAAATAGTGTCCACATCCTTCTGGCCAGAACTGGCAGAGCAGAGACCAGCCTACACACCCCCTCCTCCACAGTGTGCTGGAACCACTGGGCCACACTTCCTCTTTGGGATTTCTGTTCAGAGGCCCCGCCTCTGGCTTCCTTGCCTAGAGGACAGTGTGCAGGCTGTTGTGCTTCTTCTTGATTATCGTTCTGATTGGATCAAGAGATGCCTATCAAATTAAGAAAGCCCGTGTCCGTGTGTCTATGAGGCATTTCCACAAAGGGACACCTGCCCTGCCTATGGGCTGCAAGGCCCCACTGGCTGTTACAGTTACTCTCTCTGCTTCCTGGCTGCTGTGATTAGAACCATTCTGTTCCATTACACAACACAACACAGCACACACACACACACTCACACATACACACCTACTATGATCCATTACACACACACACACACACACACACACCCTCTATGGTAGGACTGAACCCTCTGAAACAGCAAACCAAAATAAATTATTGCTATTTTTCTCTTTATACAATCCAGAATTGTAGCTCAGGGAATGGTGCACCCACAGCTTGAGATGTGTTTCTCTCATATATTTGTCACAGGATTAGGACTGTAGGACCCAGCCATGACAAGCTCAATAGAGGCCTGAGTCTCAGTAATTTACCCTGGGGCAATACCTGGTTTCCAATAAAGACCACAAACTGAGACTACCCAGGCACCACCCAGGGGCAGATCA
Source organism: Ellobius talpinus (assembly GCA_001685095.1). Lineage (NCBI taxonomy): Eukaryota > Metazoa > Chordata > Mammalia > Rodentia > Cricetidae > Ellobius > Ellobius talpinus. The sequence continues at coordinate 44,651 of LOJH01001259.1, forward strand.
TTCAAAGGAAATTCCTAATGTTCCAACCGTTGTAGACAGGCTCACCTGCCAGCACACGCCCTGCTAATGTAACTTTTCTGGTTTTTGCCTTTAAATAATGCCCTCTAGAAGGGCGGGGTAGCTCCTCTTGCTGCTACTGCTACACTATCGAGGTTCCTGCTGGCTTGTATTGTGCACACAATAAACCTTGCTTTTGCATTTTGGTAAGTCAGTCACCATGGTGGTCTTTTGTGGTCCTCATAGACTGAGCATAACATTTGGGGTCTCATCCTGGATCCCCCAGAGAACCCCATCAGGACCCCAGACCCCAAGCTTGCTATCTGTGTTCAATGTCTTATCTGTCCAAAGACAAACTGACAGAATGAAATAAGCCAGTGTCGTATGAGTTGGTGCATCTGTGTCCCCAGCTCTGGCCATTATCAGCTTCCTGCTGAAAGCACCTATGATTCTCTGCCTCAGCCACAGGAACCTGCTCGACCTGCACCAAGGCAGGCCACAATGGCCACAGAAGGAATGTCCCCAGTAACAGCCCTCAACCAACTGTGATTGGAACTGGCAGATAAGAGTCTCGGGTTATGTAAGTGGCAGATAAGCACCCCCCCACCCCCCACACTGGTTCCCCTATCATCAACCTGCTCATAATGCTCACTGAGCTGGGCATTCTGGCCTCTCCACTTCCTACCTCCTCCCTAGGGCTCCCTGTGGTCATCCCTAGGTGAACCCCTTTCACCACAGTGTACACCTCCTGGCCAGCTGCTGGGACAGCTAACCTAAGTCAGATACCTGCTATGGGACACATCATTAATATGCCTGCAGTAAAACCATCCTTCTTCTCATCCATACAGATAGAATTGATTCCCCCTTCAGCAGAGTGGGCAAGTAATGTCAGGGTGACCAATCGGAACAGTATGTGATGCTGGGGTCACCAACAAGAGCAAGGGATCGTGCTAAGGAGGCCAACCAGAGTAGAAGATGATTCTAGGGTAGCTAGTCAACGTACTGCAAGCTCCCATCAAGACTCTGATGAGCCAGCCCAGAGACAGCTCTGTGGCCCAGTGAGAGCCAAGGAGGCCCTCTGAGGTTTGTTGGGATGCTGAGCTAAAGTCACTGTCCTTTCTGCAGGTGCTTGTACCACATAATGGAGGCAGGTGGGAGACTGGGTGGCCATCCTACTTCTTCCCAACATTCCTGCTTTTGCTGACTGCGACAGCATGCGTGTCTGCACTGACGGCCACAGTTCTTACCTCTTCTTTCATCTAGGTCCCTCACCGGACTCATGAGAGTTCTCTCTCTTTGGCTCTAAGCGCAGCTGTAGGGCTCATTTTGACTAATGGATGTTAGCAACTGGCAAGGGGTCAAGAGCCTGCTCCGTCTTATGGTTGAACTTACTTGTACTTCTGCTTTGCAAGGAGAATGTCTCCAGGCTGGGCTTTCCCGTGAGGAAAAGAGACATGGAGAGCAAGGTTGCCCTAGTGTTCCCAACTAAAGACAATCTGAATCAGCCAGTCCAGGCAGGAGCCCAGGCCAGGCAGGAGCCCAGGCCAGGCAGGAGCCCAGCCCAGGCAGGAGCCCAGCCCAGATCAGCAGCATCACCTGACATCTACCACTATGGGAACCACAGACATGCCACATGCCGCTGAGGCTCTCAAAGCATGACATCAGCAAAGATGCCACAAGCTTCAGATAGAAAGTTGAAGTGATGCAGAAAAGTACAGACAGGCTATAGGAAGTCATGTGAAATCTCCGAAATCAGACTGATGGTGTCTTGATAACTATACCACTACGTGTGTGCATGTGCACATGAACAAACCACACACCTTGCTTACACAGACATGCCACCCCAAGCAAATGAAGTGCTCACCAACACCTGTCCATTCTTCCCTGTCAGCAAACTGTAGTCCAATGGCCAATCTGCTCTACTGCCTGTTTTTAAATGAGATTAAAAAAATGGCCTTGGCATTTTGATACTAAAACTAATCAAGTATGAATAAAGTTTTATTGGTGGACAGCCACACCCATTCATTCATTCACACATCATCTACAGTTGCCTTAGCATGACCTTAGTGGGTTTGAGTAGAAGCAACAGAGACCGTGTGGCCCACGAAGCTCATTCTGCACTCACCAGTTGTTGAGAAGAGGGTTTGTTACCCACCACAGCCAGCCATCCGCCATTGCTGGCAGCATGCAGTCCCACGGTCCCGGCCCTGGCATTTGGATCTGAATTGGCCCCAAAGGCCCGTGTCAAAGATCTGCTCTGCGGTGTGTTAGAGAGGTGGCAGCACTGTCTTGGTTATTTTTCTTGTTGCTGGGAGAAAATATCCCGTAAGAGTGACTGAGGGAAGAAGAGTAGCTTTTGGTTCACAAAGACATTAAGCCAGCAGGAGCACAGAGCAATTAGTCACCCTGCATCTCAGGAAGGAGAGAGAGAGAGAGAGAGAGAGAGAGAGAGAGAGAGAGAGAGAGA
>LOJH01001260.1:8783-22656 GCA_001685095.1 Ellobius talpinus
CTCTCTCTCTCTCTCTCTCTCTCTCTCCTCTCTCTCCCTCTCCCTCTCCCTCTCACTATCACACATTGAAACTGACTGCATGTGCCATCACTGAACAGAGAGAGACTCACAGTTATGCTTGCCTGGGATGCGGTGGTCTGGGAAGTAGAGCTGGGGCTAAGGGTGGAAGCATCATCACCATTCAGTTTTTTTTTTAAATGGTACCTGGAGGGACAGCCGTGGGTGCTGGGAACCGAACTCTTATTTTTATTGGTTGTGAGCCTAGCCTTTAATGGCTGAGCCATCCCTCCAGGCCCACCATTCAGTTTTTACAGTGCTGGTTTTAAATGGATTTTTATTAAAACGTGTCTGTGTGGTTGTGCGCACATGTGTGGGAGGTGCCAATGAAGGCCTGAAGAGACAGGGTTCGGGTCCCTTGGAGTTGGAGTTACAAGAGGTTATGAACCACCCGAAGAGGGTGCTGGGAACTGAACTCTAGTCCTCTGAAAGAGCAGCAGCTGCTCTTATCCACTAAGCCATCTCTCCAGCCTCCTGAATTCCGGTTTTGACATTGTCTTCACTTGGTACCTAGCATGCTGCATTAATTGGCTTCCTTTATATGTGTGGGGGAGATGAACAGTTCTCAAATACCAGCAGCTCATGACAGCCGGGACTTATTGTTCACTCACTTTGGCCATTGGCAATAGGTTTACAAGCTTCCTCCCTGCTCCGTATGCTCTCTGGCCTTTTTGTATTAGCCAGATTTTCTAATCTGGAAAAATATTATCTCCTTAGCAGCAGATATTACGTTCTTGTTCTATAGCTATAAACCTCGACTTTTGAATGCTTCCAGTAATGAAACATCTTATGTAAAAAGCACATTCCCGCTAATGTTAGGAGGGACCTGTTGAATGGTAAGAGATGGTGCACTGTGGTTCTGAATTCTTTAAGCTAACAGCAACAAACACATAGAATATTTACAACCAAGTGATGTGGGAGCAGTTAGCCAACGAGATAACCCACCATTCTCTAATGCGTCGAACTAATAATACGGCCTCTTTTGTTTTCAACTGAGCCATTGTATAATCCCTTCACAGGAAAAACAAAAATGAAAGCAGAACACTATAAAAGACACCAAATTAAAAGGTATTTTTCTTGTAGCGAAACAGAAACATCTTGTATTTGTTCTGGGTCTTCAAAGTAGATGCAGCAGAAGACGGGTGAATCAGGAGGTGAGCCTGGCTCAGAGCCAGGCTAATTTTTGCTTTGTTTTTTCTTTTTAGTAAGATGGCACTTCCTCTCCTCCCTCCATCTCCCAGATCCTGTGAAAGCAGCTTCATGCTTCTCTGCAGATGGGAGGTTTCCTGCAAAGTGTCTCTGGGTGACCCTCAAGCTGTTCCCCACATTCCCCGCAGTGTGGAAGGAAGCCCCTCAAGCAGCCATTGGCTGTCAGATTGACTTAGCTGAGTCTTCTGGGGACTGTGACTGACTTGTCATTGAGTGCACCAGCTCAACTTTATGCATTCTTCCCACTAAGATCCTATTGTAGGGGGAGAGATGGCTAAATGAGCAAAGTGCTGGGCATGCACACGTGAGGACACAAGCGTGTTCCTCAGCAACCCCCCCACACACTGAAAATATACTGGGCAAGGGGCTTGTGCCCTAATTCCACTGGGGAGGTAGAGCTGGTGGAGCTCAGGCGCTCACTGCCAGCCTAGAGGAATCAATGACTTTCAGGTACAAAGTGAGAGGCTCTGTCTCCAAACCAACAAGCTAAGGCAGACAGAGGTCCTGAAGAATGACACCTGAGAGTGATCCACCTGCATGAACATGCGACAGCCCAGAGTCTGTTTGAAGGTCAAGGAAGGAGCTGTAGTTTTCCAGTTATCTGTCACCGGCTTTCACATCCCTGTGTCTGATCCTTTGTCTGATCCTTTGCCCTTGAGTCTCGGAACTTCTCGGATAGTTCAATCCAAGTCCCCATGTTCTCCTTTGTCGCTGACCCTGTTACAAATCTATGTCTTTCTCCTGGGAAGATAGAGGCTCCAACAGCTAGTTCTTTGTCCTTGAAGAGTATTACAAAGTTTTCAACACAAAGACTCCCCTCTGTGTCTACAAGACTCATCATCTCCCACACGGTCTTTGGCATTTCTTCCTGAGCTGGGGTCCCTAGCCACACCATCTCTGCTTGGCACGGGGTCCCCATCGTCAGCATTACTCCGAATGTCAGGGACATCGGGGGCTCTTTGCTATTCCCAAGGCCACTGGTGTAGCTCCTTAGCTTGCCAGGACCCTGATGACCACAGCAGATGCCAGAGCCAACCATGTGGCAAAGAAACTGCCCAGGACCTTCTCAGTATTTAGCAGCTAATGCCTACCTCTAGGAAATGGTAGATGGGCCATGAAAACCAGTGTGTCCAACCTTCCCACACCTTGACTCATGGGACAATGATCATCAGGTCACCTGACCTTAGGCTTGTAGTCTAGGTTCTACAAGTGAGGGAAATTTGATCCTTCCTGCTGTATCTCAAATTCAGGACATCCACGTCTCTCCACACCTATGAGCAGTCTTGGTCACTTGTTGGAATATTGTGAGGCTGCAGAACAGGCGACTCTTTATCTTTCTCCATCTCTCCTTTAAAATCGAAGAGCCATGGATAAGATGTAATAGCAACTGCAGTAAAGCAAACACATCACTGAGTTTAGTACCTTGCATTGTGGTAGACCCACAACTGCCATCTAGCGGGAACATGCTTTCATCTCTGCAAAGGGAACCTCCACATCTGCTAAGCAGCTGCTCTGTTTCCCTTTGTTACCCTCTACCAGCTACTGACCGGAGACCTGTCTCTGCTTTCCTCTATCCTAAAGATCCTATAGAAATGGGATCATAAATCATGAGTGAGTTTGGCGTCTGATTACCTTTACTCAGCCTTAGTTTTCAAGATGTGTTTATGCTGTAATATCTGCCAGAGCTCCATTCTTCTTCATGGCTAAATAATACTCTCTTGCATGTATACAATTTGATTATGCATTCCTCTACCAATGAACATAATGACTGTTCCACCTTTTACCTGCAGTAAATACTTCTGACTGCATAAATTCCACTGAGGGGCTAGAGAGATGGCTCAGAGGTTAAGAGAACTGACTGCTGTTCCAGAGGTCCTRAGTTCAATTCCCAGCAACCACATGATGGCTCACACCCATCTATAATGAGATCTGGTGCCCAGAACACTGTATATATAATAAATAAATTTGAAAAAAAAATTCCACTGATTAAACCTACTTGATGGTAAGAGCCCTTATCCACTGAGCCACCCTGCCAGCCCCACGTACTTATTGTAATGCTTGTTTTCCACTTCTGGGTATACAATTAGGTTATATGGTTGATTTTTGTTACTTTCCTCTTTTCTCCTTTCCTCCCTCCTCCCTTCCCCCCTCTTCCTTATCTTTTTCCCCCATCTCTCCTTTCCTCTCCTCTTTCCTTTCTTTTTTCTTTCTTCCTTATTTTCCCCTGAGACAAGGTCTCACCATGTATAGCCTTGGCTGGTCTAGATCTCATTATGTATTTCAGGCTGGCCTCGAACTCACAGAGACCTGCCTGCCCCTGCTTCCCAAGTGCTGGGATTAAAGTGTGCACCACCATGACAGGCCCCAACCTCTCTTTGTCCTTCTTTTTTAAATTTTTCTTTCTGTGTTGGGCATTGAACCCAGGGCCTTGGACTGAGCTATACCTCAGGCCTTACCTGCTTTGAATAATTCCAAGATTATTTTCTGTAGAGGTTGTGCTGGTTTGTAATTACACCAGCTGTGTGCCAGCATTCTGAGCTTTCCATAGTCTACTGCTTGTTGTTTTCAAAATTTAAACTGCTGGCTAACCTCATGAATGTGAAGTGGCCTTGCATTTCCCTGTCAACTAATAATGTTGAGTATATTTTCACGGGCTGGCTGGTATTTGTATACCTGTGGAGAAATGCCAATTCAAGCCCAGTTTTCCACTAGCCTGTCTTTTTATTGTGTATACGATGCTTACTGTGTTTTTCTTCCTTCATAATGTCCTCTGAGAATAAACCTTTACATGTGTGATGTGGTCCAATTTACTTTCCTGTTATTGTTCTTTGTCAAGAATCCATTGTCAAGTCCAAGGTCACGAGGATTTATCCCTTTGTTTCTTCTTTGAGTTTTGAGGTTTTAGTTCTGCACTTTGGGCTATTAGTTTATTTTTGAGCTTGTTTTTATATGTGATGTGAAGTCATGATGTCTCCTTAACTCTGGGGTCCAGGTGAGAGGAACAGCCTCCATCTGGGACCTGCCATAGCTCTGATGTGTCATGTGATGTGTTTACCTGGCATGTCAGCTGTGTGGTGTCACAAGCTCATGGTTGATGAGATCTAGAAACTTTAGGAGCTGTGGCTCAGTTGGGGGAAACAGTTCACTGGGACATATCTTTGAAGGCTATATCTTGTCCCAGGACTCTCCCTCTCTGTCCTGCCCATTGTGAGTTGTTTAACTCTCTATGTTTTTCTCTTCAAGACAGACAGGAACCTCTGAAATAATGAGCCAAAATGAACAGCTCTTCTCTGAAGCTGCTTGGTTCAGACATTTTGTCACAGTGAGGGAAAATGACACATTCTCTCCAAGCTTGGCCAAGGCTGGTGACAATGGAGAAGAGACTATCATCCAGGGAGCTACTCAAAAGCCACTGGAGAAGACAGGAGTATTTACTCGTCTTCAGGGAGACAGAAGCAAAGAATTGGGAGAAATGATATGGGATCTTTTCTATATTCCCTAAAAATCATACATGAAGAGAGAAAGAGAAGAAGAGAAGAAGAGGGAGAGGGAGAAGAAGAGGGAGAGGAGAGAGAGAGAGAGAGAGAGAGAGAGAGAGAGAGAATGAGAATATTCACCTGCAGGGACCTTTTGTCTCTTCAGGTACTCCATAGGCACATCACTGGAATCCCTTATGTAAAACCTCTCTGGCCAGATGGCTTTGGAATTCAGAAGTGTTTGCAATTTAGAAAATGAAATATAGTTCACTCGCTGCACGTTGATTATGTAACATCCCCAGCAGGATCCCGGGAGCATCTTGTAATTAATACCTTAATATTTTTGCAGACAAACATACAACCCGGCAAAGAGAAGCCTAACTTTTGCACAGATTAAATGCTGCCAGTGTTTTCTTTAAAGTAATTGTAGCTCAACGTGGTTCTTGTTGCCAAATGTGCCTCACTTCTCTGTTGCTGCCTCCAACCTTGAGCTTTTTAGATTCTCAAACTGCAGAGAAGCAATCATTGACTTGTGTGTATTCTTGGAGAGTAAGATGTATTTTTTTATAAAAATAGTGAGTTAGTAGATGTAGGCCTGAGCTATATAGCTTCTATTCAGGTGTTTCTTTCTTTATGATGTACATGTGTGTACAGATGCACATGTTTACGTGTGTGTGTGTGTGTGTGTGTGTGTGTGTGTGGCCAGAGGACAACCTCAGCTGTTGTTCCTCAGATGATGTGTACTTTGATTTTGCCTGTAAGTTGTCTCGCTGGCTTGGCTCTTGCTCAGTAAGTTAGATTGGATGGCTAGCGAGTCCCAGGGAGCTCTCTGCCTGTCTCTGGCTCTCCAGTGTTGGGATTCTAGGCATACACCACCATGCTTGGCTCGTTTTGCATGGGTTCTGGGAATTAAAGGCAAACCCTTCTCAGCCTGACACATTTCCCTAGACGTTCAGAGCATTCTAGGCTGTCGTCAGACAAGACCTTTCCTAGAGAGCTGAGTGACTTGTTGGATACCGTTTCTCAGCAACTGGAGATGTCTGTTGACATTCTATGTGCATGGAGAGGGGACAGGGCACTCGGGGCCTGGCTCCTGCTCCCATGGCACTTGCAGCCTGGCTGGTGACAACAGATGGTAGTGAGCAGGGTTGTTCTGTGGCATGTGGCTGTGTGTCGGAGGCTGCCAGAAGAGCTCAGATGGGCTAGCTGGGTGAGGATTAGTCTGGGGAGTTGGCTGGAGAGCCACAGGGAGATTTAGTCCAGGAAAGGTCAATCCGAACATTGCAGGTGAAGAGGCACACTGCTCAGGCAGCAGGACCCTCACTGTGGGGGTGGGAACACTCCCAGACCGCTGACCTGGCTCAGGGGCTCGTTTGTCTATTTTCATCATTTATGGCTGGAATGGCTAATTCCTGACGAAAGAGACACTGGCTGGAATGTTTAATGAAAATGTGATCCCTTGGGAGTTCTGTCTGGGGAGCCAGCGAGTTTAAGCAGGGCCCTTGGCACCTAGAGATGGAGGAAGGATCTCATTCCTGACTCCAGGGAGGGCTGAGGGAGGATCCTGGGGAGACTAGAAAGGAAGTGGGTGGTAGAGGGAGAGAAACATATTTGCAGGCTCCTGCCGGAACCTGCCTGAGGCAGACTTTCTGGGGCGTGGGTGGGCAAGTGTTCCCATTGTCTGGGAGCCACCTCCTCCCAGGCCTCCAAATTTCAGCAGACACCTGTTTCTACCATCTCCCAGGGACTCTTTCAGAGAGATGATCCCTGTCTGCTTGACTCTAAGTCAGGTTCTTCCTTCCTCATTAACTGTGGTACTTTCTTAAGCCCTTCAGAAGCCTTCAAAATTTGAAAATTGCCTGAACTCTAGAGGGAAGCGGGATAGTTCCAGCAACCAAAGCATCCCCAGGGCCTCACTGAGCATCCCTGCCCTGGAGACAAAGCTTACTCAAGTGTGCTCTCTGGCTGGAGACACAAATGGCTCTAGAACATTGGCTTTGGTCTGAGTTCTTCTGAGCCAGTGGAAGGCCAAGAGTTACTGCTAAGCAATTGGCAGTCATTGGGAAGGATTCTGAACAAGCTCCGGTGGGTATTAGGTTGATCCAAAGGGGACCCTTGATTCTCTAGGGTGTGTGTGTTTGTGTGTGGCCCTCACCAAGAGTCCGCCAAAGGAAGAGAAGTGCAGAGTCTTCCATTCTCAGGCATCAGGACCCTGTCTGTGGAGTGGGAACCCTCCCATACCACTGACCTGGTTTCCGGGCTCGTTTGTCTGTCTCCATCACTTATGGCCAGAATGGCTAATGGGCTTTTCTAGGCTACCAACAACAAGTGGCTGATGGGAGGGGATGTATTTCAAGGTGAGGGAATGACTCACAAACTGGAAGGATTCAGCAGCAAACAGGGAGGAGAGGCTGCTGAGTGGACGTTAGGAGCTGAAGCTGCTGGGATGCAAGGTTAGGGAGGAGGAAGTGTGGAAAAGACTTAGGCTGGAGAGGTGCCAGGGGTGGACTCCAAACGGTCCCCCACAATAACACAAGTTCAGACATCCCAGACAAACCCTGGAGGCTCCCATAGTACCATTATGATGTTGAGGATAAGCTACAAATTGAAAAAGCAAAAACAAAATTAGAGCCCCACTGTATCTGGTTTCCAGCCTCCTTTTCTATTACATCATCGGAGGCTTTTTCACCGATGGAAATCCTCCATGGATGCTCTCTGAAACTGCAGAATAAACAGGCCATCAAATAGACATATCAAATGTGTTGACCATTTCCCCCCCAAGCTTTTGATATTTAACTTGTCTTCATTTTTTTTTTAAAAAAATACTAACAATAATGTGGTAAGAAACACCCGATGCATATGTCTTTGCTCTGTGTCTCTAGTTATTCCCTCAGAATGATGCTTAGAGGGAAAGTTCCTGGCTGAAGACCCATCAGCATTGTGTGTGTGTTGTGTGTGCGCACGTGCATGCATGTGTGCATGGGTGTTGAGGCCAAAGGAGCAGAGAACACAACTTCAGCTGTCAGTCCTCATGAATCATCCACTTTGTTTTTGGAGCCAGTGCCTTCCATTGGCCTGGAGCTCACCAGGGAGTCTAGACTGACTAGCCAGCAAGCTACTTTTCTCTGCATCCCCAAGTATGCTACCAAGCCTGGCTTATAAATTTGAGTTCTAGGGGACTTGAACTCAGGGCCTCACGCTTGCAAGGCCAACCGAGCTATCACCTCAACTCAGCATAGACATTTTTAAGGTGTTTGATGCCTGTTGTTAGAGTGTTTCCTCAAAGCACCAGCACCTTTCTAGTCTGTACCTTCAGGGCATCATACCTGATGCACGGATGAATCCTCATGCACAATGAGTACAGTCATTTGAGGGAGAAGAAATCATCTTTGGTTACAGTCATTGTATTTTATTTGTTTTACAGAAGTCCAAACATTTCCAGGTATTTATTTACTTTGTGCACTTCTTTTGCAAATCTTCTCCTTTGTCCTTTGTTGCATGGGATGACATTTCTGATTTAGAAACAAACCTTTGTATATGGAGCATCTCTTCATGGCCATTTGATTGTTTTCAGCTCTGCATTTGCTTGGTAATCTCATGAATGCTGTAATTTAGGCACAAAGATGGTGGCTTCCATCAGACTTAATGTTCTTGATGATGGAGGCAGGCATGGGGCAGGAAGAACAAAAATATTCTGGCTTGGACCAAGGGAGGCAATGGGGTGCGATGGTGACCAGAAAGCTTAGAACCAAAGTGTAATGTACTACACTGAACACATGTGTGGTAAACTCATTACCCTTGCTCAGAGTTGGGGTGATGGTTGAACCTCTTCTCTTTTCTTTCTTTCTCTCATTTTCTTTTTCTTTCTCTTAGGAAGAATCATTTTGTTTTTTAAGAATTATTGCTTTATTTTATGTATATGAGTGCTCTATCTGCATGGACACCTTTATACCAGAAGAGGGCATCAGGTCCCACTAGAGATGTTTGTGAGCCACCATGTGGCTGCTGGGAATTAAACTCAGGACCTCTGAAAGAGCAGCCAGTGCTCTTAACCACTGAACCATCTCTCCAGCACCTGAACCTCTTTTCTTATAGCAGCCAACAAGGTTTTTTTGAAAAAGGGTATGGGGCCTGAAGAGATGGCTCAGTGGTTAAGAGCACTGGCTGCTCTTTCAGAAGACCTGGGTTCAATTCCTAGCACCCACATGATACCTTACAACCATCTGTATCTCCAGTTCCAGGGGATCCAACACCCTCACCCAGATATACTTTCAGGCAAAACACAAGTGCAAATGAAATAAAAATGAATCAAACTTAAAAAGAAAGACAAAGCCAGGTGGTGGTGGCACATACCTCTAAACCAGCACTAAGAAGACAGGCCAGTCTCTGAGTCTGAGGGCAGCCTGGTCTACAGGCTACTACAGAGCAAGTTTCAGGACAGCTAGGGCTACAGAGAGAAACCCTGTCTTGAAAAACAAACAAAACAAACAAAAAACAAAAACAAAAAACAGGGACTGGGTATTTCCATTTAGATACCAACAATCAGAGATAAGATGTGATCTGTGTTAAGATCAGAGGTAAAGCCCATGGCCCCCAACTCTTATCCAGATGGATTGGAAGGGAGAGCTTTTCAATTTCATTATTAAGTTTTTTTTTAAATTCAAATCTGATCTTCATATTCCTTTCCAATCTGTAATCAGCTTCTCCTGTCCTGTGGGGAGTCGAGCCATGTTTTGGATACTTCAAGCCAAATTAATCTTGGAGAATGGCTGAGGAACTTATCAAATGCTTATTGTAATGAATCTGTTGTCCATCTGCATTAATTAATTTAGTCATTTCTACAACAAGTGGCATTAATATTGCATAATGGACTTCTCCATTGCACTGGAATAATGATGAGGAACCAATATGGCAGGAGCGGTAGGGAGGAAGTGGTTGAAGCCTTTTCTGCATTCCCATGGCCTTTGCATTTCCAGCTCTAAGAAAAGTCAACATCAAACACGACGAGGCGTGCTCAAAATCTTTGTGCGTGAGTGGCGAATTTTTTTTCTTCTGTTTTATGACTTGGCAAAATCTGACAAAACCGTAGCCTTTTCTTTTCCAGAGTACCTACGAGTTGTCATCTCTCTGTAGCCTGCAATTGTGCATCTACTGGATAAGTCATAGGAGCATACTTTTTTTTCCCTTTCAGGACTGGAGTGGCTTTAAAGGTATTTGTGAGGAAGGATTTGTGGTCCTGTGGGGTGTAGGCTGTCAAGTCGGTGTCAATCCCTTTGTCACCCTGCTTTCCCTCTCTCTCCCCTTCACCAGCTGCCTTGACCTCTCCTGCGTAGATGCAAGGGGCTTTCCAACTTATAGGGGAGCCTCGCTCTGTATTCCACTCAATGACACAAGAAGGTATGTGACCTGGTACAGCATCCCCACGACCTGGAGCAGAATTTTCCATCACGAGACCAGAGCTGGTCATCGTTGGTCTCCAGATCCTCCTGTGGAATCTTGAGTTCCCCTCAGGGCTGTTGAGCAGCAGGACAAGGAGAGATACGGTAGAACTGAATGGCAGGCCAAGTCCCTCAGCTACTGGACAGATCCTCAGAGAATCAAGATGTTCACCAGCTCAAAAACCATCCTCTGGATGCTGGGTAGACGGTTGATAAAATGCTTGCTGTGCCAATATGAACACCTGAGTTTGATCTGCAGGGCCCACATAAAACACCTGGGCGAGGTGGCATGTGCTAGTCATCCCGGTGTGTGGGAGGCAGGGACAGTTAGATTCCTGGAGGTCACCGGCTGACCAGCCTTGCCAAGCTCCAGGTAAAATGAAAGAGTATCAGAAAACAGCAAAACCCAGGTAGACAGCAGCCTCAGGAATGACACCTGAGTCAGAGTGCTACGTGCCCACACACGTTATCCACTGAAAATCAGGGTTGAGAAAGTACCCTCATAGTAGTCTCTGTAAATCAAATCGTACTTTTTTTTAAAATTTTCACACTTGCAAATAACTGTTGCTAATTTCTTATGGCAAGTGTCTGATTGGAGGAAGTTCGTGTATCTGGTTGTTCCGCTCACACTTTCATAGTATCCTATAGTGAGGGATCACATTTCAGGGCCTGAAGGCACACAAATATAAAGACAGAAGCCGTAAGAAAAGTCCATGTGCTTCTAAGTCTATATAGCCAGGCCTGGACCAGTTGTGTCGGGACTGTGGGGGTGAGGCCCAGCCGTCTGGCTGCTTCGGGGACCACCAACCCCTCTCGGGGCCTCATTGGCGTTGCCTGGAAACCATGCAACAATGCCTCCCAAGCAGCCCCGTGATGATCTTTTCTGAAGTGGCAGCCCCTTCAATTATTTTATTTCCATTATATTATGTTAATTAAATCAGCAAAAAGAACAGAGCACATGCATGCCCAGAGTGGAGTGGCTGGGAAGGGTTCATTGGAATGGCCCTGATTGTGTCTGCTAACAGAGAGGCAGCAGCAGAGGAGACACCTTATTCCAATGGGCCCACTGTTGACACACTGTCAGGAAGCCTCAGAGGCCTGGTCTGCCTGCATCCGGGTCTCCTGCAGCACCCAGGGCCATCCAGTACATCAGCGGACACAAAGACAGCTGGAAAACGGACCACTTAGTCCTGTGACCAGAGCAGAAGCATCCCTGGAAAGCCCATGGGCATCAGATAGCTTCAGGTTAGGACCTGGTGTACCAGGAGTCTTTGAATTTTCTCAGATGGTGTTTTGTTTAGCATCAGCTTTTAAATTTTTTTTTTACAAGAAAATCTTAAGTTGAGCTGACAGAATTGAAAGTGAGATGTCTTTGGTTGGCATCAGAGCTGGGCTAGGGACCAGCTACTGTTTGCGCCACCTTGGATGCAGGACACAGCCAGAGAAGTCAAGTTTAGGGTACACTGGGGAAATCAGAACTCAGGTCTTCTCTGGGCTGCTGCATTAGACATCTTCTGTGAGAGCCCTTAGCCATGCAAAGGGGGCCAGGTACCTTGTGGAGTTTAGAAAATAGATGGTGTCCTTTGGCCTCAACTTACTTATCTATTTAATGGACTTATGCATTAATATGTGACTTCCCAGGCTCAGGGTTTTTTGTAGTGGGCACTTGCAAGGGCAATGTAGATATTCCTGGGAAAGTGGCCCCCTGGGCATTGCCTTTGTGCCTCTGTAAACATGATACATGTTACCTCTTTGCGGAGTTGTGTGCCTCTGTAAACACGATACATGTTACCTCTTTGTGGAGTTGGGTACCTCTGTAAACACGATACATGTTACCTCTTTGCGGAGTTGGGTACCTCTGTAAACACGATACATGTTACCTCTTTGCGGAGTTGGGTAGCAAGGTTGCTGCTCTCAATCATTGTTTTCTGCTCTTGGCACTCGGCAGTATCTGGAGCTGGGGGAAATCTAACCCTCCTCTGGCCTCCAGCTTGCTGGAGTCGGGAGACAGACCCACTTTGGCCCATGGTTTCCTCCCAGTCGGCAGGCAGTGCCATCCCGTGATCCCTGAGACACCCCGCAGCTGTGGCATCCTCTCATTTGAATACATCAGCAAAAAATAGCAGTGCACCGCCTTATGTTTAAAAGACGACGGAGCAATTATTCTGAAGTTGATTTCCTGCTCCCTGCCTTTCCAACATTGCAAATCTCCTCAGTTTCAAAATTAAGTTGTAAATGAGATTTGAGCTCCACACCACCCGCTTTGTTCTCACTCCAAGAGAGAGAGAGTCGAATCGCCAGTTCAAAGAGAACGTACACATAGCTGGAATTCAAAGGCGGTTGGAGGGATTTTCTTTCTCCTAATCTTGGTGACTGGGCTCACCATCTGATTAACCTTCCACAGCCTTTACTGGGAAGAAGCGAGTCTTCGGCCAACACTCCCAGAGATTTCCCCTTTGCAGGACAAAGCTCCCAAGCACCACCACCACAACCATAGAAACAATAGCCAGGCTTTTGTATGTATTTGTATTTTGTATGTATTAATTTTCAGAAGTTGCCTGGACTCTGGTTGGAGTTATGCCTCTGTCTTATACATACTTTGTTGACTGAGAAACCAAAGACTGAGATGGAGACCCTTTCTTTGTAACTTTACACAGGTTACAGGTTAATTTGTTCACCTCACCGGCCGACTCAAGCTGTCTACTGCTCTGCCGTCCTTTGCTCTTTAATCTGTTCTCCGTTGTGTTTGGGTCTTTCATTTGTTTCTGTATTGTTTTGCCATGAGGTCTCACTGTGTAGCCCAAGTTGACCTGGAAGTTGCTATGTTGCTCAGGCTGGCCTCAAGCCAGCGATGGTCCTGTTTCAGCCTTCTGGGCCCTGAATTTACAGACATGTACCACAAGGCCTGGTTTTTATTTTTTATTACTCTTTCTCTTTCTGGCCCTCTGTCTTCCTCTCTCTTTACATGCTCACACTGCCTTTGAACTCTCCACATAGCTAAAGTTGGTCTTGCACTCCTGATCCTTCTGCCTCTGACTCCCAAGTGCTGGGACAACAGGCATGTGTCACTAAGCCTGGAGGCTTTGTGCTTTTGAACCTGACTGGTATGTAACATCCCTAAAAGATCTTGCAGTTTAATTTCCATGTGGTATTCACATCCCTTGCAAGTCTTTTGGTACCAGGGAATCCCTTTCCTTTGCCATCCAGAGCCCACCTACTGTCTTATCTTGCAAAGCTTCCTCTGCTCTAGCCCTTCCCAACCCTTCACTTTCTGGACAGCCTGTCCTGGGAGAATGTCTGAATTCTCAGTGGGCTCTCTGGGCCTCCTCTGTCCTGACCCAGCCTAGCTTGGGAGGTAGGAGAGTTGAGAGCCATCCATTCAGCTGCTACCCATGAACACACGCCATGTGCAGGCCATTTGCTCAGTGCTGAGCCCTAGAGATGAATATGGCTTTGCTCCTTGAACAGATAGCTCTCGTTGATGCAGGATCCCATCTTGAGGTTGGATAGATGGTTTATTGTATAAGCTTTGGAAGCACAAGGGTGAATTTGGATCTCTAGTACTCAGGTAAATGCTGAGTGGGTGTGGTGGGCTACTTTTATCCATAATCCCATCACTTGGGAGGGAGAGAGCTTCAGATCCCTGGGGATAGAGAGGAAGGGTGGGGAGGAGAGAGAGAGAGAGAGAGAGAG
>LOJH01001260.1:31629-49174 GCA_001685095.1 Ellobius talpinus
ACACACACACACACACACACACACACACACACACACACACACACACCTTACTGACACCCACTTGGCCAGTTTCCTTCACACTGTTATTCCTTCACACTGTTATTCCTTCAGTCACACGTACTCTCTTATGGACTGAAGTTGACTGAGGTGGCCCTTCCTCTTGACCATTGCCTATTAGCCAAAACTCCAGTCTCCTGGCCCAACTTAGCAGACCATCCTTGGTCTAACTTTAGAAACCAGTCCTCATTATCTCATTCTCCTCCCTCCTACTCTCAGCAAACCCGTCCTTACCCGAGTTAATCACAACTAGGGGACAGAGACTGTAACTGATTTAAAAGCCTATTTAAGTTATGCCCAGTTGATAAAATCCAGTCGATAAAATGCAAGGAAAATTAGCAGACATTTTAAACTCTTAGAACTCTCGGCAGATCACATTAAAGAGGCTGGAGATAGGCAGGAAATAGCAACTGTGGCCAAACACTGGGTGTGATGGCTGGTTCTAGTTGCCAACTTAACACAATCTAGAATTAACTTGGGAAGGGAGTCTCTTTGGAGGATTGTCTGGATCAGGTCGGCTTGTGGGCTTATCTGTGAGAGATTGTCTTGGATACATTAACTGATGTGGAAGAGGCCAAGTCTAAAAGTGGTGGCATCATTCCCTAGGTTGAGGTACTGGACTGCATAAAAAGGGAGAATGTGAACTGGATGTAGGCATGCATTGATTCAGTCTGTCCTCCTGACTGTAGACGGGATCAGATGCTTCTAGTCGTTATCACTTTGACATCCTTGCTCAGAGGGACTGTAACTTGGAACTTTGAGCTAAGTTGTTTTTGTTGTACTTTATCACAGCAGCTAAAAAGGAAACTAAACACAGGGGAGTGATTTCCTAGAGGAGGCAAAGGGGAATCTCTCCAGTATGTCAAACTCTGATGGCACAATTTAGGAGGACACTGTACAGAATGACACTTGAAATTCTACTAATGGGGTGGGATTCTCTTGATTCTTTTAGATCTCCACTGTGGATACAAGTTATCTATCATAGCTTCAGCCATCATACCTGCACAGCCATAGCAAATAGCAGAAGGAGGCACATCCATGTCTTAGGGTTTCTATCACTGTGAAAAGATACCATGACCAAGGTAACTCTTGTTTTTTTGTTTTTCTGTTTTCTGAGACACAGTTTCTTTGTAGCTTTGGAGCCTGTCCTGGAACTCACTCAGTAGACCAGGCTGGTCTTGAATTCACAGAGATCCGCCTGTCTTTGCCTCCCAAGATCTGGGATTAAAGTTATGCACCACCACCACTTGGTTGACCATGGAAACTCTTCTAAAGGAAACCATTTAATTGGGGTGACTCAATTACAGTTTCAGAGGTTCAGTCCATTGTCATCATGGTGGGGAGCATGGTAGCATGTAGGCACATGTGGTCCTGGAGAAGTAGCTGAGAATCCTGCATCTTGCAGGCAACAGGAAGTTGACTGAGATACTGGCCGGTGTCCTAAGCATAGGAAACCTCAAAGCCCACCCTCCACAGTGACACACTTCCTGCAACAAAGCCCCACCTCCTAATGGTGCCACACCCTATGAGCTTATGGGGGCCAATTACATGCAAACTACCATAATAAGATAGCTATTGTCAGGGTAACATGTGACAAAACCACCCCATTCTCATGTTTTTTTTTCTTATGGGCTGTGCCTCTGCATAAACCAGGAGCCTGCTCCTTTGATTGAGACTTTGCGTCAGGTTCGGATTTGCTCTTCTAGCCTGTTCGTATCCTATTATAGACCAAAGCAAGGTGTCTGCCTAAGTCTGAGCACAGTGGGGCTGGGATATGCACCATCCCCCACCTCCCCTTTCATCCCCCAGGAGGGGAAGGGTTAGATATGTCCATTACAGAGATCTATTCTTCCTATTTTTAAATTAAGGAAGAAATTCTTCTCACAAGTCCCCCAGGTAAATCCCTTGTGACACATTGGCCAGAGCCACAACTCGTGACCAGTCCATGCCAGCAAAGGAGCATAGACACACTAGGATCTATGATGGTCACAGTCATTAGGTCCTGTTTCCTGAACTCTGAGTGGAGAGAAGTCTCACCCACAAGGCATCGTGGGGAATGATGGTCAACGGGGCAACCAGTCATCCCTGCCCCATCACTGACACTTTCTCAGTGAAGTAACTTTCCCTCTCTGGTCCAGAGACAGGTAAGAAAGTCTCCATGGGACTACAGTGTGCTGGACATGGGTCAGCATGGAACATTCTGGGTCTGACATGTTTGAGTATTGTCACCTGCTCCACCCCTACCAATCACACTGGCTACGTATGGCCGCTCTCATCTCCTGGGAAAGTGTGTCTTACTTTCCCAGTCTCACTGGCTACCATTCTGAATCTCTCAGACCTTAGGGCCATTGTCCCCATTGCCCTTGCTCTTTTCCCCCCTCACTTCCAATCTAATGAGGAAACTCCACAGTTACCTAAGCTGCTAGGAGATGACACACTCAAGGAGTTTGGGATTGTGTCATTTGGGATATTCCTCTGATTGTAGATGAAGCTAACACTGGCATCTGTGGACTTCTGAGGAATGCAGGTTGTACCACATGTGTGTAGCTGGGTCACATCCAGTCTGTGGAAGGCGTTGATGTAGAAATGATTGACCACCCGATGAAGAGGGAACTCTACTAGCAGTCAGCCTTTGTAACAGGGAGTGTCTATGAGGCTATTTCTGCAGAAGGTTAAGCCTAAATGTGGGTGGTGCCGTCCCATGGGAAGGAGTCCCCAACTGAAGGAAAAGAAATTGAGCTGAGCACCATTGCTCATGACCGAGTCTAGACTGCAGTACAATGAGGTCAGTCAGCTCGTGTTCCTGCCACCCCAGCTAGAGCCACTCTGGCCACCACACATCTTCCCTGACAGGGTAGGCTGCACTTTCACACTGTGAGCCAGCACAAACCCTTCTGTCCTTATGCTGCTTTTTCCAGGCATTTTATCACAGTGGTGACAAACTAATTAGAAAACTAACGAATGTACCAAAGCCTCTTCAATTCCAACAAACCCATTTCCCTTGGCTCTTATCTCCTCTGTCCGTCCATCTCTCCACCTCCCGTGGGTTCTCATACTCTGGGAAATGCAAGTGAGGATCTCTGATGCTTTGGAGCTGTTGACTGTGTTGTGAAGTCCTCCCTGGGAATCTGACCCTCTTGTCCCCCTCAGCAGGTGATGAGTGTCGGGCCCCCTGAGCTCTGAGTGTGGGAGTGAGGCCTCCACGCACAGATCTGCACATCATGGCCACTGTGGCTCCCTCCTGTAAGTTCCCCTGAGTATTTTGCTTAGAGAGTGTGGTGCCAGAGCCTCTGGTCTTACCGCCATCATCTCCATACCCGCGAACCATGTAGTAAACAAGGTAATGAAGCAACAGGCAGCTGCATGGAAGGACCTGCACCAGGCTGAAGGACCCAAGGACCCACATCTACACACACACACACACCACACACATCTATTCCTAGTCCAACCATATATTCTGTCTTCATCTGAGCTCATGACAGTTGGTTCCTTCTTAGGAGACATTGCCTGGAGTTTGTAAGGACACAAAGACATGTAGAGACTGGGAGAGCATTTCTGGTTTGTTTTTGAGGGGAGATAATAACATACACCCAGCTGTCCTCAAACTCACTATGGAGATGAGACTGGTGTTGAACTTCTGATCCTCTTGCTTCTCTCTCAAGTGTTATGATTACAGTCATGTGCAATCACACTGGGTTTTACGGACTGCTGGGGATAGATATCTCTCTCTCTCTCTCTCTCTCTCTCTCTCTGTGTACCTTAAGTATACTGTTTTTTTTTTGGCTCACCTGGCTGACTTAGAGAGCTCCCAAGAGCCACCTATCTTTGCCATCCAACCCTGGAGTTATAGCAAGTGTGCCTTTGCCCAGCTTTCACCCGAATGCCGGGGACCTGAGCTCAGGTTTTCTGTTTTCATGGCAAACAAGCACTCCTACCCACTAAGCCAACTCCCCAGCCTGAGCCTAGTCTTTGTGCACGGTAGGCGAACCTTCCACCGGCAGAGCTGCATCTCCAACCCCAAGTGGTTGACTTTCAGCTATAGAATGACACCCACATCAAGGCCTAAATGCTGTCTTACGGTCAACGAAGAGAATTTACCCTTTCGAGAGGCATTTGGAAGGAAGTCTGAGTGCTGGATACAGGGGACTTCGACCCTGCTCTGTGTTGTTCACTATCACGCAGCTGACTACTGAGTCTTCACTGCAGTACCTGAGGTTCCTTCAGTGGTGGTGGCCCAGGGCACACTTTGTATGGCTAGCTCTGCCATCTCCTTCACACATGCCATTTGTGACTTGGTCCTTCTGAGAAGACTGAGGAAGGGGAGACTTTCTGCAGTGTCTTCAGAACTATTTTCCACCTGGAGTTAAAGACAGTAGACAACAGAGTAGCAAAATGAGCAAACAAAGAGGACCAGCTTGATTTTTTGGTATGTAGGTGGTATGCCAGTGCAAGGATTGGGTCTGTATGTTCACAAACACGTATGCATACATTCAGGAATGGGACCCGGGAGGAAATGACCCTGGCTTGCTTTGGACACATTAGGCAAGGTCTCCTCTGGCAGTCCTCTACAAGCAGTGGGCTTCTGCATGCATGCAGGAGAGGGTCACCGGGCTTGCAGCATCAGAGGAAGAATTTGCCTGTCTGGCTGGAGAGGAGACAGTGCATGAAAAATGGTGGCAAAAGGTCAGGAGGCGAAGGCAAGTGAGAAACACTTTCATCTATTATCCGGGGTCAACGGGCTCCCTCCCATCAGGGAACCTTGAGGCCCAATGAATGGCCCATTGCGGGAGGTGCGGCATTGTGTGCACCCGGAGCCCCACATCACAATCCCCAGCCTGGGACAATAGCGCCTAAGAAAGTGGTGGGTGGCTTGCCTCGCCTCCCAGGGGCCTGCCTCTTCTTATCAAAGGCTTTTCACCGCAATGCCCCAGCCTGCTTGGGAAGAGGCAGTGTTTGTCCAATAACACGAAGGCGCTTCAGACTCCTTCCAAATTCCCGGTCATGGCGATTAGGTCGGCCCGCATTGAATTTCATCCAGAACCAGTGTGGGGTTCTCAGCTGTTGCCGCTCCCCAAAAGCTGCACATATTCTTTCCGTTGTCCAAAGAACAACACACTCCTGTTTAAAATGAAGTCCACACCCTGGGGTGAGGAGGAGGCAAGCATTCCTTCAGAGAATGCCTGCAGGGCCACACATCCGTTGAGCTGCAGCCTTGCCTGAGAGTCCCAGGGAACAGATCCGGGCTCTGGCGAAACATCCCTTGCTTCCTGAACCCTTCTCATCAGTGACCTATGACTGTAGCAGCCATTCTCAACCCGTGGATCGCGACCATCAAAAACCAAATATTTCCGATGGCCTTAGGAACCCCGAACCATACATTTGTTTTCATTTCCACCGCACAACTGCAGCTTTACTACTGAGGGCATCTCATTTCCTATGATCATTAGAAATGTGGGTTTTCTAATGGTTGCGACCCACAGGTTGACAACCACTGCTCCTGCAGTATCCAGCATGTGAGCTGTGAGTCTAAGATGGTGACTCCCCTAATTGGACTCTGGTTGGTTTCCTTTGGCTGTTGATAGAAATATGAGGGTCTAGAGAGGTGTCTCCATGGGCAAAGTACTTACTGAGCAAGTATGAGGACTGGAGTTCAAATCCCCAGAACCCACATAAAGCCAGGTATGATAGTACTTATCTCACTGACTAGAGACAACCCATGACCCCTGCCAGTTCCATTGCTCCTTCTCACCCTAGTTTTGGGACCAGTCCTGAAGAAGAGGGGGGAAGTGAGCCAGGTATGTGATCTAGGGGCAGTTGTCATAGCTGGTGTAGGACCTAGACTCTCAGATCCCTAAATGGATCACGCATGTCCACTTTCAGGTTCAGTCTAGGCACACGAGTGGAGTCTTGCTTGGCTGTAGGGACTCCTGGAGGAGATGAAATTGTCTGCAAGCAGAGGGCAGGGGCGTTTTATATAACAGAATCCAGGGGAGTATGGATCCAGTAAATCAGTCAATAATTTACTTAGCAAAACTGTTGAGGGATCAGGTCCTGCACAGGAATACGAAACATAATCCGACATGTAAAACAGGACTTGGTCTCTTCCTGTGATGGGGACACACTAATATATAGATGAATGTAAGCATGTATCGTGAGCATTATGAAGGAGCATCCCATGGACACACTGGCACTTTCAGGATCGTGAAGGAAGAATTGATTCGTGAATCAATCGTAAATTGATTCGCAGAGCACAGGATCAAGTCTAGTATATTAGGCAGGATGGTGCTACCCAAATCCTCGCCCACTAAGAGACAGAATGTGGCCTTATCTAGAAGTAGCATGCTCTGCAGATGTAATTAGTTATAATGAAGCTGGAGACTGGACTGAAGTTGCAGCAAGCCAAGGACCTCAGGCCACTGTCAAAACCAAAGAAAACCCCATGAAGTACATGCTCCCTTAGTATCTCCAGGTGGTAACAATCTTTACACCTTGATTTTGGAGTTTTGGCTTCCTGAACTGTGAGAGGATAATTTCTGTCGTTTTGAGCCACCCAAGTTTGTTGTAATCCACAACCATGCACACAGTGTGTTGACAACGGTATTGCATTGAAAGGCTGGAGTGAGTCATGGATGGGGAACCATGGCAGGGGTTATCATGAAAAAATGACACTGGGTATCACAGAGAATGGGGCACTGGGGTCAGAAAGGTGTGAAAGAACGTGGGCCCTTCAGCTCTGTGGGTGATTCTGGTGGAAATAAACAGAGCCACGGGAGAATGCCAAGGGGAGGCAATGGGAGCCAAGAGAGACAGGCTAGGAGGGTCTGGGTGCTATATTAGGGAGTTCAGATTTGATCCCTTCCTTGTCGCTTTGGTGTCAAGTCAGTGGTCTCTATCGCAAAGCTGTGGGGGCAATGGGAGAGCTGAAGCTAACCTTTTTTCCAAGACAGACACAGGAAAACAAGATATAGACGTGCAGGATTTCAACAGAGTGATGTGGACAAGCACAATGAAAAATTTTGCAGAGAAAATGAAATAGCAAATCTTAGAACTCTCTGTTTACCTCCTTCATAAAGCACAGAGTAAAATCCCTGGGTCGTGAGCGAGCTTATTGGAGCCTGATCCCTATGGTGGGATGCCATGCTTAGCCTTAATGCAAAGGGGGAGGGGCTTGGTCCTGCTCCAAAGTAATGTGTCAGACTTTGTTGATTCTCTGACACCTTGGGAGCCCTTACTCCTTGGAAGGAGTGGATGGGGAGCTGGGCTGGGGCAGGAGTTGGGGTGGGGGGAGAACTGTGGATGGAATGCAAAATGAAATTTAAAAAATAATAAATAAAAAACCCCACAGAGCCAAAAAAGAGAGCTTGCTTTCTCTTTTGGGAGGCATTTCTAACACTGCAGATATCTCTCTTATTCTCAGGAACTTTTATTCTGTTGTGGAGTTGCTTCTTTCCAGCACCACTCAAGTTATGAGGATGCCAAAGGAGTTGAGTAAAATGGGGAGCTCATCTCTCTGAACTTTCTGACGGGCTGGGAGTTCAGAGGCTAGCCATCTGTCCATTCTTCCGCTCAGTTATCTACATGCCCATTCATCTGCCACTTACCATGCCATCCACCCAAAAGTAAGCCCAGATTCCTGTTTGAATCCAGACACTAGGTCCTCTAGGAATGCTACATGAAGACACTTCTTTTGCCCTTGAGTAGCTCACATCTATCCATCTACCATCCATCCACCCACCCACCCACCATCCGTCCGTCCATCCATCCATCCACCCACCATCCATCCATCCATCCATCCATCCATCCACCCACCATCCATCCATCCATCCATCCATATGCCCCACTCAAGCATCCATTTATTCAGAGTAAGTTAGATTTCTTTTCCACGACAGATCCTGCTGAAACTCTCCAGTACATGCAATGCCAAGCCATCTCCTTTGCTACACACATGAGCTTGTGTCTAACAGAAGGGAAATGATTGCTTTGTAGCAGACAGCTCTTTCACTCATTTGCACTGTGAGTGAAGTGGAAGAACTCAGACACATGGAGATCAAACAGCTAAGGCCCTGCAGTTTTTCCAGGCTCTTTATGACGTCCCCAAAGCATAGTGAGTACTCTGCCCTGTTTAGAGACATTCATAGGATGAGCCATCTTTATGTTACCAAGTACTTAGGTCTATAAACCTGTTGCCTCCGTTTCTCTGTATTTACAAGACATGAAATTGGTGAAGGAAAATGGATTTATTTAGTTTGGCCAAAAGAGTAGTAAAGACCTTTCCATCCTGGTTGCCTTATTATTAGAAAGATCAGGCAGCCAGCCCTTTCCTGTGTGGAAGAGAACTAGGCCTCAGGTTGCCTTCATCATCTGTAATAAGGACAGATTTTTACTCAAGTCCTAGAGGACTTGAAAATGGTTAGAGATGCCCTATTTTTCAGAGAGAAATTTCTGGGGTTGGAGAGTGTAAGATTCTCACCCTTTTTGGGCTGGGCATAGTCTCTTTGTCCCTGGGTCCATTCGTTTGATAGGTGGAAAATAGAAGCTTTTTGAGTCTTTTCTTTGGAGACCCGCTTCAGCTGCAACTCTTGTATGTTCTCATCTATACTGATTCTGTCTGTTAAAAAGGTCTAATAAATGAGGGGAGGGGCTCACGTGCCTCTGTAGAATATCTTATCTCCCGTCAGGGCTCATCATGGTCATGGATACATTAATCCTAGGAAATCGGAACCTCTGGGGCCTCAGTGGCACATATATATAAAATACCTTTGCAATATGAGCACCAATCCCACCAAAGTTTCCGTTTTCCTTGCCATCTCTGATTCTGCGACAGCTGGATGAGGCTTAGAAAACTTGTTTTGAAATGCCAAAGGCTCAAATGCCTTCAGGCTAAGTTGTCCATCAAAAGGTGGGAAATGGCTTTCAGTTGGACCCAGAAATAGGCTGGGTTTTCTTTCTACCTTACTTTATGGCCTTAGGGCATCCATTCCTGTTCTGCACTGGACCAAATACATCCTCTAAGAGGTAAGGAGTTGGTGACTTTGAGAAAACCCAAAGTCTTTTCTTCTAATCTGATGTCCTCCACCCACAGTCTGCCTTGGCTCCCCTTGACTCTGTCAGCCCTGCCCATTTTCACTTGTTCTAATTCACCCTGGAGTATTTTCTTCTTCTGTCTTCCTTGATCTCAGATTTACTTTTCCTTTGCTCCATACCTTCCTCCAGGTGGTAGAAAACCACGCGGCTGTTGTAGCCCAGTCAGATTTCATCACCTCCCAAAACTTCCCTGAATTACCTGACCACTGAGGTTATTACTCTACAGAAGGCAGTCATCACAGGGCCTCCCGGCTGTCTCTTTTGTGGATGGATGAGCTGAAGAAAGCTTACTTCCACCTCTTGCTTTTCTTCACATCCGTAGTGAGTGGGACCTGGCTCTGATGAGCTTCCTTCCCTACCTTCCTAGGACCTGCCAGGCAGTCTGCTAGAATGGGGACACCATCTCCCACAGTATGGAGCTGGTTGTGTTTCCTTGAGTAACTGATACATTTCTCTTCTAGCTATTTTGAATGTTATAGGGGCTGAATTTGGAAAGATAACAAGTGTTGCTTTTTAAAAATCCTGTTTCCTTTTTGTATATCTAAATGTATGCAAGGAGCCCACAGAGGTTGGCAGTGGTATCAGATCCCTTGGGGCTGAAGTTACAGGTTGTTGTGATTATTTTGTGGGTGCCGGGAACAGAACCCCATTCTTCTGCAAGAGCAGTAAATGTTCTTAACCACTGAACCATCCCTCCAGTCTGATAGGTACTTTTTCCTTTTGAGCTAAGGGTGTGAGTGATCTTGAGTCTGTGGAAGGCCCCCTGGACGTGGTCTGTAGAGCCCATTGGTGATGGCTGTGTGTCTGCAACCTCACTGTTTCTCATCACACTTCCGCTCTCCTGCTTCTGCGGCCCAGGAGTCCTCACAATTTCTTATCCAGGGAGAGCACCTGGAAGGCTCTGGGGTTGCTGAAAGCAGAGGTCAAGTTGCTTCTTGTCACGTTTTTAATCACAGCAACAAGAAAATTAACTGATACACATGACAAATGAGCACAAGAAATGACAAGCCTCTTTATTAGCCACTGACAACATGTTAAAATAGCGAGGAGGCAGTGCACATAGCAATTACAATGACTAAACTTCAAAATCCTGACCATACTAAGAGCTGACAAGGATACAGAACAAGTGGTTTTCTCATACACTGCCAGTAAGAATGCAAAATGGTACCAATACTCCAGAAATCCGTTTGATAGTTATTTTAACCATAAAATTTAATACACTGCCATTTAAGTCAACAACCTCACTCCTAGGTGTTTATCCTACAGAAATTAAATTATTCCTACAGGATTAAAAACTTAAGTTCAGACATCTTTCTATGGGACCTTTAGTAAGTCTGTTGATAAATATTACACACTAGAAACAACTCCATTGTCTTTTAACATTTCAACATACTACTCAGCTACAGTGAGAAATGAGCTATTGGTATTCATATAGCAACTGATACAGAGGTCACATGCATTGCATCAAGTGAAAGAAATCAGCCTTGAAGGGTTATTTGCTAAATGACTCTGTTTGTATAGCATTCTAGAAAAGACAAAACCATTGTAATGGGTAAATGGTCGCCAGATCACTCAGCAGTTCTCAACCTGTAGGTCACAACCCCTTGGGTCTTTTCATAGGGATCGCATATCAGATATCCTGCATCCTAGGTATTTATATTATAATTCATAACAGTTATAAAATTATATTTATAAAAAACCAATAAAAATAATTTTGTGGTTGGGGGGCCACCATATCATGAGGAACTGTATTAAAGGTGCATCATGTTCAGTGGCTAAGAACCACTGCTCTGATGGGGTTTAAAGACATGTGTTTATGTGAGATGGCCTTGAAATGGTAGACTTACCTTGAAAGCTGAGGCTTTCCCATAGTCATCCCAGTGTTTCCCATCTTCATCCCATCACCCACGGTTTACTGCTCTGTTAGCAGACATCTGCATCAGATCCCTAACAGGTTCCACCATCATGTACTAAGAGATATGTACCAGACTTCGCCATTGTTTTCACAGCAGCCTTTTGAGTTCTCCTTTGCATGTAAGATAAAAGACTGAGAAAATCATGTTCTAGAGTAGATAGCTAGACAGTACACCCATGGATAAATAAGCCTGGCCAGTTATTGAAAGTGAGTTATAATAATACCATTGCGTGATAGGAACTCAAGTCTTCAGTCTTGGTGGCTAAGACCTCCTTCTGTAGCTTAGCCATCTACCCCAAGTCCTATACCAGAGTTGGTTTCCCAGATGTCAACCAGGGAAGTCTCTCAGAGCTCTAAGTTTTTGTTTTTGTTTTCTCATGCTTTGTTGTTGATGCCTTGATCTTCTTTTGTTTTGTTTTTTTCCAGATAGGGTTTCTTTGTGTAGCCCTGGCTGTCCTGGAACTAGCTCTGTAGATCAGGCTGACCTCAAACTCACAGAGATCTGCCTGCCTCTGCCTCCCAAGTGGTGGGATTAAAGATGTGTACCACCACCGCCTGGTGACATTCTTGCTATTTGAACAAGGCCGCCTCCATTTTGATTTTGCAGTGGGTCTGCCATTGTGGGAGCAAGTCTCACCTACTCTGTGCCTAGAGAGGGAAGTAAGTATCCACGTCCACAGGATTTGCCACTCTTCACACCACTGGTCATCCTGGGAGACACACTTATTCTGAGTCCACTGAAACAGATCCTTAAGACATATCCCTGCTTCCAAAGTGTAGTAGAGCGAGTTCTCCCTTGACAACTGCTGAGTAAAAACACTTTAGCTAGCATCTCTCTCTACGGCCACAGGTCTCCTCTGCTTGTTCAGATCTTATCAAAGAGAACCATGACCCTCCTACCCCCAGTTCACAAACATTATAAATGTCTCTTGGCGATGAGGCTAAATTCTGCACAGGCGAGCGAGCTTTAAAAGAAAGCTAGATCAGGTGGCAAGCTTGTTTCAGGTACTTGTCTGCACTTTGATCTTGGAGCAGCTCATTCGAGAAGGAGGAACCATACCTCTAAGAGGGCAAATACTTTCTCTACCATGATACAGTACTGAGAAAGATCCTTGACAGCCTTGAATATGATGAGGTGGGCAGGACACAGTGATGTCGTCTAGACCTGATTCTCTCTGTTGAACAGGTGACGACCTTTTAGATGTGACAGACATCTGATTCCTACAAAAGCCACTATCCCTTTCTGAAGTGATTTCTCAAATCCTCTCTGATGAATTGCTGAGTGTCTCTGCCTCAGACTTCCAACTGAAATACTAAAAGCAATACCACAGTCCCTTCTGTGGATAGATAGTCACACAAAAACATGCTATTCATGAATTGGAAGTCTCTTTCTGCCTGGCAGAGGAAGCTTCATGCATTCTTTGGTTCTATTCCTCACTACTTTGCCTGAGGGCAGAGTCCCTCTGAACCAATGGAGGCTCAGGCATCCTTGGAACGGGAAGCAGGCTGGTGGCCCATGCCTTGGCTGCGCTGCCCAGCCCTTCATCCATATTCCTCCCTTTCCCTGAGATCTTTTGGAAATGGGTTTCCGGAGCTTGACACATGTTTCTTTGTCTAGCCCCAGCTGTTGGAATCTGTCTTCATTCATGAGACAGGAAGGGGGCTCTCAGAAGTGCTGCTGCAGGCTGACGTCATGGGGCAGCCACTCGAATTAGTGCCGGGCACTGTGCAAAGCGCCCATGGAGCTGATGTTTCCTTTCTGATGTAATCTTTGCTCTTTACCACAACCTGTGTGGCAGAGACATGATCCTCAGTTGACAGAACAGGAAATCGAGGCTCAGAGAGGTTCCAG
Source organism: Ellobius talpinus (assembly GCA_001685095.1). Lineage (NCBI taxonomy): Eukaryota > Metazoa > Chordata > Mammalia > Rodentia > Cricetidae > Ellobius > Ellobius talpinus. The sequence goes on from LOJH01001260.1 coordinate 44,538, forward strand.
GACATCTGTGCTCTACATATGTAGAGAAGCAGAACCTGAGCCCAGGTGGGAGGCATAGTCGCTCTTCCTATGGCTGTGGACACTGGCAGGCTCCTGAAGCCACCTTTCCCTTCTTATCAAGAAAAGATTTCGGCTGTGGGGAATCCTGTATTGTACTGGGGAGTATACAGGAGCCTGTCCCAGGTCTGATTTACCTCCCTGCCAGGTGGCATCCCCAGGGGCTGTGAAAACAATAGCTGTATGCCTCATTCATCAGCGGGAGTCTTGCTCCAAGTTGCTCAGCTCTCTGACTGTAATGGCAGGAAAAGCTTGAACTGAGCCCAGTTTAATTAATGCTGATCTCACAGGCGGAGCTGCTGGCTTACAGAGGGCTGAACATAGACACGAGGCAGGAAACATAGCGGGGGCCTGAGAGCAGGGTGTGTTCAAATGATCCCTTCTTTCTGCTGAGACAGAGAATTGGTTTTCTAGTAAACTCTCAGGGGATGCTTCCTTTCACTGTCACTTGCTGTCATCTCTCAGAGAAAATGTACCTCGGAACCTGGAGGGCAACAAAGCCTCTGATGTCCTTTACTCCACAGAAAGGAGGGGCCTCCTTGCTCTGAGTCTCCCGGCAGTGTCTTTACTTCAACTAGGCTTTTATGGGAAACCTTGGACATTGTCACGAAATCCCAACACAAGTCGGGTCAGTGAGTCACCTGTGAGGACCAGGGGACAAATGCTGATTTGAATCTGAGGAAGAAGTGTGATATGGAAGCTGAGCCTGTGTCTCCTTCCTGGGCCAGTGAGCCAAGAAAGCCCCTGCACTTTCAGATGCTTCTCCTCAGTTCCACGGAGGAAGTAAGGCTCAATTATGGGATGGTGACCCAAGAATTCAGAAGGACGGATACCTGCTTTCTATCATCAGTAGACCCTCCCCATTCACACCTGCTGTCATAGGCAAGGAGACCTTGCTGTGTCTGGGATAGGGTAGGCCACCTACTCAGTGCCACAGAGCGGGAAATGAGAGGCCGGACCATGCTTTAAATGGACCATTGGCATTAAAGGAGCGGCCTCTTCTCTTAGATTGGAGAGGAAAGAAGGCTAGTAGGATGGACCCTGGTATAGTCTGCTGTGTCTTCAGGGAGTGGAAATCATATGCATTATTATTTGAGTCAAAGCAGAGATGGGCGGGAGAGACCCAGAGGATAATGCAGCTTTCCACCCATTCTTGCTCTTGTTCATCCACTGAATGTCCAAGGGGAGACAGATCACAAAGATGCCAAGACTCTCAGTCCTCCACAAAAACAGAAACAGAAAAACCAGGCCATTAGAAATGGGGCCCATGTGCCCCGATAAATACTTTTGGAGGAAGTTGGGAACAGACACAAGCCAGATACTAACTCTGCTTGACCCTGGTAGGTTGCTTTCTGAATGGTGGACCCTGGAGTTCCAGCAGTAAACTGTGCCTTTGGCCTTTTCTGTAAGCATGTACAGAAGTCATGCTCTTGAGTACCTGGCCTGGTGGGCTCAAGTCTAGCTGTGTTACCAAGCTCCCTGTTAAACCTGACAAATGTTTCAACTGCTCCAAGACTGTTTCCCCACCTGCCAAAGAGAGGCCATATCCTATCTATTTGGGGAGAGGGCTCTACTGAGCAAGTATGTGCCTGAGTTGGTAAGTGATAGAGATGGCAGCCCATCTTCTCATGATCCCTGCCCTTCCTCATTGCTCTTATATGCAAGATTAACAATAGCAAGTGTCCTATGCTATCCCCTTATTTAGTTTTAAAGAGGTTTCTCCAAGACTGTGTTCAGGACCTAGATGCCCCATTTGCTTATCTATATAGAAGCCTAAGGAAGGAAACCTGAGGTAACCCGGGTGAGAGTTGAAATCTCTCCCAGCTGTGTGATCATGGACATGTTATCTACCCTGTTTGGGTCTAAGATGCCCCAGCGGTAAGGTAAGGCTAATGGCACCTTGCCCCTAGGTTTGTTGTGAAGGGTAAACCAAATCACCTGAATTTGGGGCTGGACATATAATAGATACCAGCTTTTGTGTGTTCTGCATGGAACCTTAGCACCTCCTCCATATAATACGTTTTTGGATCCTAAGTAAATATTCTACCAGCCATCACTTTTGTAGAATGGCCTTCCTGCTCCAGTGAGTCTTTTTTCCAAGGTCATGGCCTAGCTGCTGCCTCTCAGCTCATTATTACTGCTTACTCCTGCCTAGGAGGGTCGTCCTTCAGGAGCTTGGCTTCTCAAGGATAATGTGGCTAAAAGTCCACATGACTGCAGATAGAGTTAACTCTGTGTGTGTGTGTTGAAGTCACTTAGTATTCTTTAGAAAAAGGAGAAAGAGTACAAAAGCTGGTCTATGGGCATACCACCCTAAACACACCCACTCTTGGAAGCTAAGCAAGGTGGGTCTTCGTTAGTACTCGGGTGGGAGAATTGAAGACCGGGGATAAGGTTAAAAGCTTTAGTCTATGATCCTCATGTATGTGTGCTGTCTTTGATCATTTGTCTTCCTAGATGAGGTCTCTGGCCTTTAGAAACTAAAAGACCAAGAGATCAGCTCTCTGAAGCCAGTGGCAACTGACAATCAATCACCATAAGGTGCTCCTAGGCCCTCTATGAGATCCATATCTTCCCCACATTCTTGCCATCCTCATTGATCTGTGTCTTCTTTCTGGTTCACCATTCCCCTTAATCTCCATCCTTCTTTAGTCTGTGCTTTCTTTGTTTATGTGCCCATCATTGTTTGATCCTTTTCCTTCCTTGAATCCTTATCATGCCCACGGGCCACATCCTTCCCTGTGATCCTCTTTCTCTGGTCCGCATCCAGTCCGACAGCCACATCTTCTCCCCACATCCTCTCCCCACATCCTCATTCTCCTCATGGTCCGCATCGACTTTCTCACGTGCATCCTCCCCAAGCTTTGGCGCTAGACCACACCCCCCCCAAAAAAACCTGCTGTAGTAATTGCTCCTTTCCCTCAGCACAGGTGAGTTCAGGGTTTGAGTCAGCACTAAACTGGCTTTGAGATCCTGGGGGTATCTTCCAGGACAGTGACACCAATCTTGGCCATGCCTTGCCTGTGTTATTTTACTGCCTGACATTCTCATTCCTACCTCTGCTCCACTAGCTAAGTCCTGCTTTTCTAGATCACTCAAAATGTACATGACTCCTTCACTCCTGGACCCACAAATCTGGCAAGATGCCCTTCTCTGTGTTCGCACAGCTCTAGTCTTCTAATGTGGCAATCCCCTGCATGTGTCCTGTTACTCTTTCCTCCCTCAGACTGTGAACATCTTGAGGGCAGAGGATGGCTTTCTGGTATCTGTAGGTCTAAGCCATTTCAGAGCCCGGAGAACCACTAGCGCTGGTCAGATAAGTGATTCTGTCTAGGAACCGGTAAGCCCAGAAATCTCAGGGGCTCAGGACTTTAAGGTTAATTTCACACATTCAAGTTCATTGCTGGTCTTGCAATTTCCCCCAGCTATGTGTCTTTGAGCGTTGCCCTTGAGCATATGGTCTACATTCCCAGGGTCACTTCTATCCACTCCTATTGTTCAGAAGCAGCTATGTGACCTGGCCCTACTCACAAGTGAACCCTGGGAAATACTCAGGAACACTGGGCCCTCCATCAACTCTAGATTTCTCTTAGAGAGACTCATGGAGGTGGGCTTCAACTTCAGTAGGGGACAGCACCCGTGCAACTGGAGAGGCAGGATGAGTGAAATGAAGTTACATCCCTGTCACCTCAATCAGAGACCTGAGTTCAGATGAATCCGCCGCCTGAAAACAAGGGGCAGGGCCCTGGAAACGCCCGATTTAGCACTGTCAGTCTTCAAGAAGCACAGTGTTCCCAGCTCTCAGCGTCCTTTGTCCTCTGTAAGCTCCCTTGCCTGCAGAGGTGACTTCTTTATTCTCTCAGCTGCTATTTATAACTTCCAAAGCACCCCTACTTCTTTGGTTCTGTATCGAGGTTCAGAAAAAGAGCCCGACCCCCACCTCCCAGCAGCCCTCTCCCCCATCGCCAGGCCTCTCTCCCCCCAGAGCAATCCCGTAAATAAAGGATGAAAGGGCTCCGTAATTATTACCATTCGACAACACAGAGACTGTCAAAACCAGGAGTCCAACAAAGGCCTGTACATAAATCACAGCTGATACAATGGCTCTTAGCTGAAGGGGAGAGGGCTTAGAGTCTCAGCCAGGCTGAAAGGAGGCTTGTGTCTGGAGGAGGAGTCACGGGAGTCAGGCAGCCCTGGGGAAGAGATAGGCTCAATGTCTGAACAGAGTGCCAGCCTCAATGTGCTGGTCCCAAAGACCAAGGCTACTGAACGGAACTCTGGAGTGAAAAATTCCGGGAAAGACTCCAGATGTGGCATCTCCACGGTGCTGGTGAGGTCACACTGCATTAGCAGGTTACAGTCCAGCCTGGCAGGTTATTGTTCCCTACAAAGACATGCTGGCTTGCAGCCCTGCCAGGCAAGGGTTGCCCACAGCCAGGACGTAGACCATCGGTTGTGGAGCCAGTAAGGGCTCTTTGGGTTTGAACAGAAGGGAGATCAAGTGGGTTCGGTTTCCTGCTAGCTTCCAGTGCGTGTGTGTGTGTGTGTGTGTGTGTGTGTGTGTGTGTGTGTGTGTGTGT
>LOJH01001261.1:15881-32316 GCA_001685095.1 Ellobius talpinus
GATAGATAGATAGATAGATAGATAGATAGATAGATAGATAGATAGATGAAAGGGGGAATGGAGAGAGAGAGAGAGCGCTAGCAATGCAGATGTGGTACTGTCTTAGTTAGGGTGTCTACTGCTCTGAAGAGACACCATGACCACAGCAACTCTTATAAGGAAAACATTTCATTGGGGTGACTCACAATTTCAGAGATTCAATCCATTATCATCATGGCAGGGAACATGGCAGTGTGTAGTCAGACATAGTGTTGGCTACATCTTGATTGGTAGGCAACAGGAAGTGGACTGTGACACTGGGAGTAGCTTGAGCATAGAAGACCTCAAAGCCCGCCCCCACAGTGACACACTTCCTCCAACAAGGCCACACCTGTTCCAACAAAGCCACATCTAATAGTGCCACTCCCTGTGAGCTGATTGGGGCCACTTACTATCAAACGACCACAGGCACCTTTGGGTGTTTCTTGGATAGATATTCTATCATCCAGCTCCTCTGTAGGCTTAAACATTTTTAAGGGCCCCTTGAGGCAGAAAAGAAGGTTAAGGGTTCTTGTCTCCAAAGCCAACAAACTGAGTTTGAATTCTGGTACCCATAGGGTGGGATATACCCCCACACCCATACTTACACACAGGATGCATAGACTATAAATAAAAGTTAAAACATTCTCAAAATATAAATTTGAAGGGAAGCTTGCATTTAGTAATAAGCATGGTGTTTTGTTGATAAAGGAAAATAATGTAATTTTCTATTCCAAAGGCTGGAGGTGTGACTCAGTGGTAGAGAGTTCTTGCCTGGCATGTGCGAAGCCCTCAGCTTCATCTCAAGCACTGGCAGAGAAAAAGCCTCCAAGTCAATCACTCCGGTGAGAAGAGAAGCTGATAGCCTGGATTTCTGGAATGCTCTGCAGCTGGGACAAGGAGTTATGGTCTGAGAGGTAGCTTGTCAAGGTGTTATATTTTCCCAGCACACATCACACATGGGCTGCCATCTGCTTTACTCTGTCTTTCCGGCTACTTCTGCAGCCTGAGAACAGAAAGGCCATTGCCAGGGCCTGGGCAGTCATGAAGTTGAAAGGCAAGATATGGGAGGGCCCTGCTCACAAATCAAGTCACTGGCTTCCTTGGGCAGTCCCATTGTGCCTGCCAGTGTGCACGCTTGTGTATGTGTGATGGAAGTTCCTTTCTAGTGCAGTTAAATGAGGGCTTTCTTTCCCCCTCCAGTGTTTAAGATAAACAGATCTTGCAAGCTAGTTGCCAAGATCAGTCAATACCATATGCAAATAAATAAGTGCTAATTGCCTGCAGTGTCTTTGAGTGTCAGGTGCGGTTACTGGACCACATTTATGGGCCAATTAGGCGCCTTACCGGACTTTAGTGGTGATAAATTGTGGCTTAGCGGCTGCTTGGAATGTGCTGGAGATGGGACTGAGTGTAACTCTTTCCACTCTTGTTGGATCAGAGTGTAAAGCTTTTGCCTAGGGGCAGCTGTGCAGCGAGATCTGTGAGGCCACAGGGCACACCAGACAGGGCAGGTGGGGTGGGGTGGGGGACTGGGACCCTGTGGAGGCCAGACACCCACATGGATGGGTAGGTGAGACCTGAGAGTCTTGTGTATCAACAATGGTGTCTTGGCACTGGGGGCTTCTTCTGGTTGAAGCTGGACTGAAGTGCTGAAGGTCACTGGGGTAAGTGGGCAGTGAGAATGGCAGGAGGACATTCCTGGATGTAGGGCAGAAGGCTCTTGCCATCATCTTGAAGGGCCACCTCCAACCCTGCCACAGATGCACTGAAGGTCTGTTTCCGGAAATGACCACCCATGGAGGTGTTTCTGTAATTGGACACTCACCGCACACATGTTGCAAAGGAGGCAGAGGCCATGATTGGCCTCGTTCCTACCCCCATTTACTTGTGTTTACAGGCTGGACCCTGGCTCTCAGAATGCCTTTGACAGACTGGCTTTCTGGAGCTGACAGGGGATGCCACAGAAGACTTGAGACCTTGTGAGGGTCTGCAGTGGCAGCCCCAGAACTCCGGGGAGGTCAGGCCACTAAATGTGACCTTTGAGGAAGAGTCATTTTATCTGTGACCCCCTAAAGGTAAGGGACTGGCCAGCAACAGTGGGGTCTTCCAGGGTAAGGGAAATGGTGGGCAAAGGGTCCTGAGCTGCAGAGCCAGGGTGCGTGAGGGTGTGTCAGTGACAGCCCAGCACAGGATAAGCAGGTGGAGCTTGCAGTGTTAAGACTTGGACAGAACCCTCAGAATAACAGGGAGCCGTGAAGGAGTTCCTGAGGAGAAGCCAGATCAGGTGCTCAGGACAAGGGGTACTGGCTGCAGAGAGGAGGCTGTGAGGGACAAGGGTGGCCAGGGCAGAGGATTCAGAGCCAGCCTAGGGCCTGTGGGAGACCAGGAGTGGGAGTAGAGAATCATCATGTCCAGGCACTTGGATCCAGGTCAAGGGATTAAGGAGGTCATCGGCAGGCCCATGGGGCCTGGAGGGTTCCGCCCACATCCTGAGGCTGCTGTGGAGGCCAGATGGAGCCGCAGCCCTCAGGGCTCTCTGGTAAGCTTTGCCCCTCACCTTAATACCTCCTAATTCCTAATCAATTTGTTTCCGTAACAAAGGAGTTTATTAATCAACTAGCCAATTGGTTCACCAACCTCAGCATGAGTGAACAATATATTAATAGTTCAACCCGTTTTCCTCATTGCTGTGGAGAATGCAGGGCTTTGGCCTATACCTCTCTGAAACTCTTTTAGTGCCTTTGGAGAGGATAAAGGAAGGAACTCAGAACTCAGACTGTCCGTTAGCATTCTGAATCCCTGCCACATGAAATGGTGACTTATGGAGGTCACTCTTGAACATTCCCTGCACCCTCGTTTTTGCTTATAGCACTCCCTCAGGTGACAAACGCATACAGGAGACAGGCTCTCACGTAGCTCGGGTTGGCTTCAAGCTTGATGTGTGGCTTAAGATGACCTTGAACTTCACATCTTTCCTCCAACTCTGTAGTACTTGGAATAAAAGGAACTCAACACATATATCCAACCCAGGGCCTCATGCATGCTAAGCAAGCATTCTCCCAACTGGGCGACATCTTCAGCCCCAAGCTCTGTAATCTAGTAATCTGTGTGTGTGGCAGCACCGGGACTGAATCCAGGGTCTCCTGTTCACACTAGGCAAGTACTCTACATCTACACTCCAGCTCCCAGGCCCCAGCCAACATCATCATCATCATCGCCCCCTTTACCTGTTGAACTGAGAGGTTTTTTTCAGTTTTGTGGTATAGAGCACAGGGATGGGCATCTCACGTGCTGATGTCAGAGGTCACCTTCCTCCTAGGATTCCCACGTGGTAGATTTGCTCAGCAATTCTGCATGCTCTCGTCTGAATCCACAATGACAACAGCGTGTCGCCTGGATCTACGGTTGAGGGAAGAGCTGGGGCGTTCTCATTCTCTCCATAGTCTCTATTTGTACAGCTGTTTGCACAAGGGCTGGTCACCCTGGCCAGCACTGAGTGACCACACTGAAAACCTTGGAGGGGGGTGGCTGGTGGACCAGGGCGATGGCTCAGTGGGTAAAAGCATTTGCTATGTAAGCCGGATACCAGGAGCCCACGTAAAACAATGGAGGTGGTAGCCTGCCTCTGTAGGGCCGGCTCCTGCTGTAAGACAGGAGACGGAGAAAGGGCAATCGCTCTGTAGCTCTCAGCTAGCCTGGAGCAGGTCTCTGTGCTCTAGGGGCAAGAAACAAGAGAGACCCTGCCTCAGCAAGGTGGGTGGAGAGAGCAACCTCCTCCAAGTTACCTTTCAGTATCTGCACACACCCTATGGAACACGGGTCTGAACATATGGACAGATTGGGCTGTGACTCAGTAGTCAAGCGCTTGCCCAGCGTGTGTAAGGCTCAGGATCTGACCCCTAGAACAAAACAAGAAACAGGACCTAAACACTAAGTTTTGTTTCTGACCCAAGACTGCTTCCCAGAGCACTGTCCTGGCAAGGGGGTTCAGAGCCCTCTTCTGGGGGTCCTGAAGCTGGGTCCTCCTGGGAAGGAGAACTGAGGCAGCCCTAGAACTCTGGAGATGGTGGGGACAGACAGGTGGGAGGAGAGCTGGTGTCTGCTCTCACGGCTTCTCTGGAAGTGTTCTGTTCTGACCGCAGGGGTGTATGTATGTTGTCTGAACAAAAATGGGATGGTGGAGACCACGGGCTGCAGCTTCCCTCACTCTCAACAGACCAACCGCATACTCCAGCCCTCTGTGTGGGCCTGAGTGACCAGTGGTGTAATCAGAGCCACGAGGGATTATTTCCATTGTGACCCCCGCCCCCGTCATCCTTTCATCTGGAATGCATTCTGAAAAACAGCATTCCAGACACTGGGGGTCACAGCAGCAAATGTTTGGGGGTCCAGGCTGTTTATCCATGCTGCTTTTTAAATCTCTCATGGAAGAAAAACCCAGTGTGTTGGAGTACCTCCTAGAAGCCTCCTAACAGTCTTTATCTTTCAGAGAACATGCTGCCTGGGTGTGAGGCTGAGTGACATGCTGCCCTAGGTGTGGAGTCACCATGTGGCACCCTGTGTGCTACAGCAATTAAACTGTGCCATGGGAATGGGTCCAAAGAAGGGACTCTCACAGAAGCACCCCTGGGTATTCCTTACTGGAACACTGCTGAGGGCTGTGGGTGTGTCGGGGTGGGTGTATATGCTGTAGGTGTGTTGGGATGGGTGTGTCGGGGTAGGTGTGTATGATTGGGTGTGTCCGGGGTGGGTGTGTATGCTGTGGGTGTGTCCGGGGTGGGTGTGTATGCTGTGGTGTGTCCGGGGTGGGTGTTACCTCCTTTTGTAATATGGGAGTGATTGTATAATGCATTTTGTGTGAGAAAGCTGTAAAAATACTTTTGACAGTCGGCACACTGATAGTGCATGTCTGAGCGAGATCCATCTTCTAGCTGCCCACTGCTTCCCTGTCAGTCATGTGGGGAAGGTGGGCAGGGCAACAGTGAGACACAAAGCATTGGGCTTCCCACCCGTGATTGGAGACATGGAGGAGACACCTATCCAGCTTCCTGGGTCTCTGGCTGCAGGCTGAGGGGTTGGTTCCCTCACACATGGTGACCTGTTCTCCAGGACGAGCTTCCCCAGAGCAGTTGAAGCCCCTCGTCTGATTTACCTTCCTGGGAGTGGGAAAAACCAACTGTGACATATTCCTACCAAGAAGACACACAACAGAAGCCATATATACATATTTTCATTTCTTTATTAGAAAGAGGTCTCTACACTATAGCCACCTCTCTCTGTTACTTTACACGCTTTTCCTTTTCTTTTCCCCTCAGAATACTGTACACCTGACACAAAATCCCAAGGCAGGAAAATACAAACCAGCATATTTAACCTGAACAAGGTCGCAGGAACGAACAAGCAAAGCGAAATGTCTGTGGATGGTTTAATTACAGGACAAACAAGCATAAATAAAGCATCAGTCACTGGGAAACATAAAGTTATGGAATGAGGTAATATCAAAATGCCCCGGGCAGACACCCACCTCTGGAGAAGCCCCCACTGTGCTTCTATGTAGCCTTCTTTGCCCCCACCCAGAAATGTGCCAGAGGCGCCCTGCCTTGCCCTGGGTTTTCTCTTTGCTCCTGTGGTAAGATGAGGACTCAGGATGGACTAGGGGAAAGGATGGGAATAGGGCAAGAGAGGATGTCGGGAGCTCTGTCCTCTGTCGTTGTAAGAGGCCAGCCACCTTCTGTGCCTTCCTGGAGTTCAGTTCTCAAGGCTCAGGGCTGGAGGAGCAGTTCTCATCTTGAGAACTGATAGGTTTTAGAAGAACACTACCACCGCCCCCTCAAAATAAAACACGAAAAGTCCCACAGTGTGGGGAGGGAAAAGGATGTTTTTACATATAAGAGAAGGGTTATTTTCAACAGGGAGGTGCAGCTGTCTTTCCCTTCTGGTCACAGGAACGTTTCAAAGGTATCTTTTGCCTCTCCATCACACAATAGCCTGGTTTCCACTCAACTGCCCTGGGTACCCTCAGCACCACCCTGGTAAGAAAACTGCAGGACCTGGTAGGTGAGCAATGTACACATGAGAGAAAGAACCAGAAACCACATTTGGACTGCACAGCATCCTCGGTCCCTTCTCTGCCCATCCTGATGAGCCAGGTGGGTCAGTCATTTTTGTGAGCCCTCAGCTGTGGATAAGAGGGTTGTTGACAATTCTGTTTTGGGCCACATAGGTCTTTCTACTCAATGCCCTCAGTGAGTCCACAAGACCCACCTAGCAGTTTGCTCAGTTTGTCTTTTTGCAAGCAGTTGAGAGCCCTCTCTAATATCCAGATGTTAGCGTGGGCTAGTGTGGATGCAGTCTTGTACCTGGACACTGGGGTACAAAGTAATCCTACGGTGGCTGTTCCTAGCAGCAGTGTGTCACAGGGCTCTCCTCTGGGCCTAATCCCACCCCCCACCCATTTACACTTCTTGGTTCCTTCATTTCACCCGAAACAAGATGAAGGCTAAATAATTCCCTGAACACAGAATTCCAGATCAGTTCTCCCTTATGGCGGGAGAGTCCATCATATGGCTTGATTTATGACCCCCAGGGGGTCCCCTGCAGATGCCATGTGCCCAGCAAAACAAAGACAAGCCCTGAGCTGACTTCTCTCCTGCTCACCAAAGCCACTAGCTTGGACCCTAGCATGGCTGCCAGTGCCGGGTGCCCACACTCACCTGAGGCTCACTACGGGAGAGGCCTCAGTGAAGAATGCTTTGGCCAGACAGGAGCAAGCCCCAAACTAAATACTGCTCTTCTATAGGAAAATTGGCCTCTTGAGACGAGGAACAGGTGGCCAGCTATTCCATGGACCCTCACTGTGCACTGTCTTGGGCAAGGAATCATCGGGCTGATGGCATGTGAACACAACTGACCTGGGCCTGCTAAAACTGAAGGACGCAAAGCTTTGTGGCCTGTCTAGAGTCATCTACGGTGAAATGCTGAAATGCTCTCTTTTCAACTTGGACCCAGGTGCCAACCACTGTTTAAAGAGCAGCAGGTACAGAGACTAAACAGAAATCTTAGCATTCGAAAAAGTGTGGGCCAGAGCTCCTGAGCAGCAAGAGACTTTGCGTCTTGAAACACTAAGGCCCCAGTGTTTCTTTCCCCATGAAGAGAGATGAGCCCTGACTTCTGGCGCTGGCTTCTCTGAGCTGAGGTGACTGCTTCTTGGTTCTAGGGTGTGACTAAGCCTGAGGTCTAGTGCTGCATGGATGTGGCACCAACAGAGAGTGGCTGGGTCTCTCCCCCTCCCTCTCCCACCTCTCAAGGAGAAATGTTAAATTTTGGCTAAAAATCCATCTACCTCAGTGGCTTTTAAGGCCCCCAAACAGGCCAGGCACACATAGTTGGGTCCTGTGGGTCTCCTGGTCCCGCTGTGTGGTAGCCAGGCCTGGCAGAGGCGGGGCCATTTAGAATCCAAGAGACACACATAGTGGAGGAGGCTGCACACTGGAGAGACACCCATGGCCTCTGACAGCTTTCTAGAGAATGACAAGAGCAGAATCACCTCCAGCTGTGCCTTCACAACAGGAGCAGTCGGAGAGAAACTCTACAGATGCCCAAATTCCTTCCTGACTGCCTTTCAATTTGTTTGCTTCAAAGTCAAAATACAACCCTGGCAGAGGCCTAGCAAAGCCCCAAGAACCTTGTAGGGTGTGACCGATGGAGACAGACGAGCTGAGGCCCACCAAAAGGCCTGGGCTTGCTTCTGAAAACCTCTGCCTCCTGGTAGCTCCGAGGCCCTGATCACATGTCTCCTAGCCGTGCTGTTGTGGGTCGTGTCCCCAGGAGGGGTAGAGAGCGCCCATCTCAGCCGTAAAACAGCCTGAGTTCAGGGAAGGATGGTGACAACCTTGGCAACTAAGAGTACAATTCAGGCTTAGGGCCGGCAGGTCCCTGGTTCACCAGGTTCAGTCACAGACCTACCGCGGGTCTTGACAGAGAAAGGATGCCACAAGAGCTCTGAGCAAGCTCTTCTGGGGGTTACACGGCAGTGAAGCCCAAGGCCTGAGGTGCTAGGATCCTCAAAGTTAATGGGAATGGGGCACTGATAGTGTGTATGTCTCAGTAGCCTCATGGGACCTGCAGGAAGGAGAGGCGAGGAGCCACAGCAGAGGTACAAGGCTGAAGGAGAGAGCCTCATCTTCGGCTTGAGTGACAGTCAGGGGCCATAGAAGAGTAGTGATCAGCTTTTTTCCGGAAAACGAGACAAAAAAAATTGAAGGGGTTTTCTCAGCAGTGGGGAGTATAAGGAGGGCTTTACTTCCCAGCCCTGACACCGTGCACAGGCCTGGGGAAGGGCATTAGGGGTTCAGCAGGGGTAACCACAGGCTAGACTGCCCCAGGGATGGTTGATGGACAACTCACAGGCCAGTCTGCTGCCAGCCCCAGCTGGCTACTTCTCAACATGAAGAAATTCACCCTGAACACAAAGGTTGCGCAGACTTGCCGTGGGCTCCTCACATCTGCCATTTAGGAGGCCCTGGCTCCTGGCGGACGGGGGTTTTAGCTCTGACGCTGCATTCTAAAATGAGAATTCACATGCTCCTTCCCCCTTCCCCTGCTTCTCTGGTCCACTGTACCATTACCTTATTCTGACACACTCCTTAAAAAAGCGATTCACATTCAATGAAGTGCCTAGTGTGGGGAAGCTATCCAGAAATCCCAGCTCCCTTCCCCACAACCCTGCTCCTTGTTTCATGCAGCCTTGGTGGTCGGCTTGAACATGGGAAAAAGAAGGTTGTCACTGAGGGGAGGCCCTGGGTCTGAAGGTGAACTATAGGCACAGGCTAGGCCACTTCTCTCCTTTGTCTGCAGAGAACCCTAGAGGTCCCACTACCACCATTCTACCTGTGGTCAGAACTCAGGCTGCCCCTTGGACAATTCAGCACAGCTAAAACTGGCAGGGGAGGGGCCGTGTGTTCTGAGGAAGACCTGATGATGTCAGAGTGACTGAGGGAGGGAGAGAGGGAGGGAGGGAGAACCAGAGCAAGCAACTGAGCATTCGGACAGTGGAGGGTGATGTGAAACAAGGAATCAATCGGGAAAATATCATATTATAAACATAATAATATGTACACACTCATATACACCCCGAAGAGAAGCCTCAGGAAGGACTCCATTTCCCTTCTGAAGCAGGCTCCCCTATGATAAAAGCACTCCTATAGTGGGAATTAACTACAATGAAATAATTTAAGACTCTCATTTATACTCTATCTGTGTTCTCTATAGAAGTCTATGGTAAAGGCTACGTGGAGGCGAATGCGGATTGCAGGGTTGGGTGCGAATGCATTCTTCAAAAATAGGCAACGACAGCTTGCTTTATCTATTCACATTGAAAGAAACGACACAGTGGTGAGGAGCAGGGTGAAAAACCAAACACAGGGCTTGTGGAGCTGAGCTCAGGAGTCTCAGGCCTGTGGCTTTTGCACCTGTGACATTTTTGGATACTGGTCAGTCCCAGCCGCGCTGAGACTGGAGATCTCCACGAGACACTTACCCACATAGAAATGCTGTCTAAAGCTTTACTTTTGTTCCCATCTACTTTAAATTTTTTTTTAAAAAGTGAAAGAAGAGGAAAAACTCTTACAAAATATAAAGTTCAATATATGAGAGCAAGGAGCTTCTCCACAGGATGCCAGGTGGTGGCTTTGCCCAGACTTCCAGTGTGATGGCCTTCTTCCTGCCACACTGCCACGAGGGCTCTCTGGCAAGGCTGCCCCTCATTTTTTGTTTTTTGTTGTTTTTAACTAAATAGTGTCACGGTTTGGTGTTCTTGACCACCGTGCTGAAGGTGGCTGGTGTCTGATGCACTCGGTGGCCCACGATGGCAAATCAGTCATCACGTTAGAAACAGACGGGATGGAGCACAGAGTCTGCAGGCGCTTAGGAGCCAGCTGTGCCAGAATGGTGGGCAGCTGCTCACAGGGTGCCGACAATCACCCCTTCTTGCCACAGCCCCTCGCTTTTGGTTGGGAAGAGTGGCCTCGGCTCTCCATCCTGCCTTCGGGATGTGGACTCACAGACTCCTTCCCGCTCGTCTGCTTCTTTCCTTCCCTTCCTGGTTTTAATAAGCAAATTGTCCCACCATCTTGTTCTGATAAGCGCCTTTTAAAAAGCTGCTTACCACATTCATGGAAGTGCTTGCTGCTGGGAGCACTTCCCATGTACACTGATCTGTAACCCTCTGATCTCAACTAGTCGCACATTATTGGTTCCCATCCAGCTCAACTTAGAAATTAACAGAGGTGCCATTTGTCTGCACAAAAATCAATGCATATTTATGAACTTCTTTTATTCAAATAGATTTTCACACATCTTCTCTACGACAGAAACCTGGGTTACTCAGACCTTGTGGATTGGGAGTGACTGAGGCCAGATACATCCACTGTGGCCAAAGGACAGAAAATCTCTCTTAGAAAAAAAAAACATAGCATTTTATGTATTTACTTAGTTTTGGAGCATACTTGAAAAGCTATTTTCAGCTGGATTCATGATTTCTTTTTGAATTTCCCAGTTATTCTTATTTATTTATTTTCCATTTTCTTTTTGCACCAAGGAAGGAGATTGCCGTCAAATAATACCCAGCAACTGATTTCCTCTCTTTGGACTGAAAAATTAAACAGATACTAAATTATGACAGTGAATTTAGAAAGGAGGGCTCCAAGGGCTGGAGAGACATGTCTGGGATAATATGATGCTTCTAAGCGCACAGCAATCACATCATGGCAATCACCGGAGCGTGGCGTGTAACTACCTCCTTGGCTAATATGCCTTCTTCCCGGTGATGACTAATCACGTCCTATTAAACAGCGGTAATGCTGGAGGAACTCGACTATACAAGTGTAATGAAGCCAGTATTCTCCCTGGACAGATTAGCTACAACTGATTTGACACCTACCATCATAGGGGCTTCAGACCTGACAAACTGTGCTGGCTTCTGATTTATGCCGTCAAGCTCCCCAGAGAAGATGTGAAATCCAAGCCTCCTTTCGGTCGAGGTGAAATATACGGATGTGCTTAATTGCCAGTTAGGGGAAGCTGCCCCTTCTCCTTGCTACCCCTCCCCCGGGTTCCAGGTCAGTGGAACAGGGGTTCCTCGTCGTGTGCTATCCTCAAAGTCGGGAGGTTGTCAGTCCCTCCTGCATTGCTTCTGGAGTGTGGGAAAAGGGTTCGGTTCTGTGGCCTCCATCCTCCTCTTCTCCCCCTGAGGATGTCCAGGTTTGGAGACTTCATGTGGGGTGTGTGAGTGGCAGGTGGGTGGAAGTGACCACCAGGAAGAGGGACTGAGGAACTCACATGCTGTGACTTCCGGAGCAGGCGGACATGGGATCCCAAGTGCAGTGTTGGCTGAGCTCAGATGATGCTGGGCGCCCTCCCACTACTGTTGTTCCTGCTGTTGTTCTTCCTGGACAGGTTGGGGGTAGCCATGAGCACAAAGCGCTCATCAGGGCAGCCATACTGCAGCAGCACGTCAATGCACTCCTGGCTGGAGGCCTGCCGGGCATAGGCCAGTGCTGTGTTCCCGTGGGCGTCTCGAGCCATGACGTCCACCCCGTACTGTAGAGGCAACAGAGAACGAGTTAGTGTCTGTGGGGATCTGAGGGCAGGCAGGGGTAGGTCACACCGACACGTGGATTGAGCTGCGATGGAGACCACTGGGACTGAGAGGAACCGAAAACCGAATGTCCACATGTTGTTTAGATCAGGATCTGTATCTGCCCTGTTGGGGCAGCACCCCACCCCCATCTATATCACACAAACAGGGCAAAGAGGGCTTTAGCCTTGCTCTTTGTTTTGCCTTTCCAGGTGTATACACGGGCAAGGGCAGAAGAATGGCTCAGGGGGTAAGAGTCCTTGTCAGCTTACATTGTTGAGAGAATCAACTTCTGCAAGCTACCCTCTGATCTCTGCAGGATTGCTGTGCCACATGTGTATATGTGTGCACGCATGTATGCACATGCACACACTAAAGATAAATATTTTTAAAAAGTAACATTTAAAAAGATCTCAGAGGCATCTCAGTTTCATTACAGAAAACACATAAGAGACACATGTGAGCACAAGAGAGGAAAATTACTGCCAATAGTTTGTTATTTCTTTATGTGTGCTTCCTGTTCTTTAGTACTGGAGGTAGGGTCCAGGGCTTGGCACATGCTAACTGAAAATATATCACTAAGCTATAGTCTCAGCCCTTTCTAATCATTTGTGTTTTTTTCTCTTACTGAACTGGACCTTGAACATCTTCCTACGCTATCAAAACTTACTCCAAAGCATGACTCCTAATAGTTATGTAACACCTAAATACAAGAGCCTAATTCAGTTACTTTGTCATTGGCTATAGCACATTTTGTTCCAAAGCTGTCATTGGCAGAGCTATTTTATCTTTGCTGAGTCTTTCTCAGTAGCCCAGGGAAGCCCCGAAGATCAGCCTAGCTAGTTCACTTAGCCATGTAGTCTACGAAACTACATGGAGACTTAAGAGCGGAGCTCAGCACTGCAGTCTTGCCTAGAGTTCACAGAGCTGTGGGTTCTGTCCCCAGTCTGCAAAAATAAAATAACGGGCTGCAGAGATGGCGCGATGGTTAAGAGTCACTGCTCTCGTAGGGGACCAGGTAGGGGACCGGAGTTGAATTCCTGGTACCCGTGCTGGGTGGTTCACAACTGTCTGTAACTCAAGCTCCAGGGAATCTGGTACCCATTTTTGGCCCCTATAGGTGCCTGGACACACCTAAAAATAAAATAAAGTCACTGCTGAAGGGATGGTTCAGCAGTTAAGTGCATCTACTGCTATTCCGGAGGGTGTGAATTTGGATTCTATCATCCAGACTGGATGGCTCACTTCCATCTGTAACTGCAGCTCCAGGGAATTTGACACCCATTTTTGGCCCTCAGGGGCACTGGCAGATACCTATGCATATACACGTGAATTAAAATAAATAAATCTTTAAAAAGTTAAAAAGCAACAACTCATAAACATAGCACACGTGCACACACAAACTTTTAAGTTTTTTGCTCATGATAAGGGTAGGTTCACATATGTTCACATAACTCAGTGTATGGTGGTGTTTCTGACACACAAGGAACATGCAACACTGCAATCAAGAGCTTCTGGACAAGGTGAGAAGGAAATGTGTGCAGGTGCGTTATACCCCCCAAATTACCAAGCTTAAGTCTTAAAGAGCCGCCAGTACTTTAGACTGGGGCTCCATCTGCTGAGCTGAGAACGAGACACCGGGAAGCATGCTTACACAAGAGACCAACCAACCACATGGGGCCACAGCAAGGTCCTAGCTGCTAGCTGAGGAGCAAAGCCTTGTGGGAAAGGAGCCCTTCGGGTGTTCTGAAGTCTGTCTGTAGCTTCCAGGGCTGTGGCAGCAGAGTATCTGTGCTCTGCAGTTTTGCTACCGCAGTGCAAGCACACCAAACACAACTGCCATTTAATGAGCAGCGAGGGGGAGGGCGAATACCCAATTACCCTAACTTATTACCTGCATCTTCTCATTCTCCCATTGTACTCCAAAATGGGGATTAAAAACAGGAAGAAACTGGGGTAAGATATCTCGGTCAGTAAAATAGCTAATCTCACAATTTAGAGGACTTGAGCATGAGCCCTTCAACTATACTGAAAACAAAAATCTGAGTGTGGTGGTGTAAGCTTGCAATCCCGGTCCCTGGGGAGGTGGAGCAGTGGACCCTGGGGCGTGCTTGGCCAGCCTTGTCTACTTGGCCAGGTCAGGGCAATGAGAAAGCACTCCTGGGTTTGAGAAGGGTGTGAGAGCTATCCTATGGCAAATGTGGCTACCAGGTCTTAAGCAGCCTTAGGCATGGTCTTGAGCAGCCCCAGGGACGGGCTGACTTTTGGTGGGCTTTCTTTGGAGTGGAGTTTGAAGAGGGCAGCTCTAGGGAAGGGGCCACCACTTGGTGCATTGAGGGTGGGGTTTGGAGAGGGCAGCTCTAGGGGAGATGCTGCTTGGGGCTCTGAGGGCAGTTTCTGGAATGGGGTTCTGAGTTGGAGATTCAAACAAACCTGTCTCAATAAATGAACAGCAACAACAACAACAACAACAAAACCTGAAGTGGATAATGTGTGAAGAACACTTGAGATGCTCTCCTGGCATGTGCCCTCACATGTGCTCCCTCCCTCCCTCCCTCCCTCTTTCTCACACACACAAACACACACACACACACACACACACACACACACACGTAGAGGAGAGGCCCCAGGGTCTGAGTGGCAGATGTTCCTAAGAGGTGTTTCGGAAGCTGCCTGGGGACATGGCACTACAGCAGCTCAGCTCAGCACACGCAGGCAGGACAGGCAGGGCCTCTCTCTACAACCATGTTACACAATTTCAGTTTCTTAAAAAGTTCAAATTCAAATTTAAGTGAATTAAAATTTTGTTTTTCCTGAGAAGAAAGTCATTAAAGTAGTACGAGAGAGGCTTGGTGACAGCTCCCACATATCAGACCTTGGTGCCTAGGGCCAGTACCTTCACTCTCTCATAACAGAGAGCAAAAATTCCAAGGTTTGGCAAGGGGCCGCCTAGAAGCCATTCAAGTTATTCATGCCCCTGCCCTTGCCTGCAAGACGATGACATTGAGAAACAAGTCCCGTATCTCTCCCTGCAGAATGCCTGACCTGAGGGGCCACCAGAAAGACACTTCAGAAATGAGCACTGAGCAAACGAGCCAGTTTCATTTCTGCTCTGCACCCAGCTTCCCTGTTCTATGCCCTCCTGCAGGTAAGTCCAGATGTAAGGCTCCAATCCTATGACGGTCAGCTCTCAGGCATGGCAGCCTTGTACAGGAAGGAGATGCCAGTAGCACAATGCATTCTGACCCCACAGTGGCTCCACCCTCTGTTGGGCAAATGGTAGGCACCCAAACTACCTACCCAGATTAGCAGCTGAACCAGGACCACGTTGCCCTTACGGCAGGCCAGGTGCAATGCTGTGCGTCCATCTCCTTCCCCACAGGTCTCATTCACCTCATCCCGGGACCCATGTGCCAGGAGCAAGATGACGGTCCGCAGGTCTTCCTCGGCGGTGGCACGCAGCAGTTGCTGGCCCAAGGAGAACTCTGTACATGGCAGTGGGGCCAGGAAGAGTTTCTGTTCATATTTGGCCCGAATCCATCGTTCCTTTTCCTCCCTACAAGAGTCAGAAGATAGGGACACTCAGGACTGGGTATTAGAACAGAGAGGCTGGAACCCCTCCTCTGGCAGCCACCATGGTTAGGAGGCGCGGGAAGGGGACAGGGAAGTCTCCTTTTGGGATAAAGCCCCCTTGGGGAAAGCTCTATTCATGGTTTCTAGAAGTGGTATCCTTGCTGCCTGCAGCATTCCCTACGGTTCCAGAGGTTCCAGGGTCAGAAACTCTGGGGTTCTGGGCTCCTGTAACCTTGGAGATGAAAGAACAGCTTACCCACTGCTCATGGCCTGGGGGCTTGCATCAGTGCAATGCAAACAGAGGTTCCATAGTTCAAAGGCTTGGGCTTTCTTTGAGCAAGGAAGAGGACTTCCCTACTCTCAGCAAGACTTGCTTATACTGACCTAAAAGAAAGGTGAGCTGTCCCTATGCTCTAAGGCTGGCAAGTGACCTGAGACAGATGTAGGGCAGCAGAGGTGTCATCTGAGGGGACTGGTGCTCTCTGCTCTTAACTCACCCACACTCCCAGACGGGGACACGTTTGAGTTCTCAAGGGTCTCCCGCTCTTCAGACGAAGGAAACACTGAAGGTTCACACAGGAATATGTCATCTCTTTGGAGACTTGTGGAAGGCTTAAGGGGAGGGGGCAGAATGCTGATTTCTGGGGAAAAGTGTTCCAGGGCCCAACCTCAGGGAGAAAAAGTGGGCAGCCTCTAAGGCTGGAGCAAAGTTAGGGACAGAGGGCAGGTGAAACTGGAAGGCTCTGCAGTGTGGCGAGCAATGATGATGTGATAGGCACCATGGTGCCTTGTCCCCAGCTTCCAGCACAGCCGGGGTCTCGGAGGTTCAGGGACAGGGCTCCTGCTCCCAGGGTCTATCATTTGGTGAGCACTGCAGAACTGAGGAGGAGGGGCAGAGTGGAGGAGGAAAGGAGGAAAGAAAACCTCCTAGGAGGCGGTGTTTATATTGATCAAGGCAGGCTTGTTGGGCATGGTGGTGCACGCCTTTCATCCCAGTACTTGGGAGGCAGAGGCAGGTGGGTCTGTGAGTTCCAGGCCAGTCATGAGTACACAGTGAGAGGCTCTGGTGAGCTGCCTTTATGCTCTGGGATAGCAAGGTTAGACATTGCTGGCTTCTCCAAAACAAAACAGAGAGGAAGGATGAGACACTGAACTCCACAGTCCTCCTGACTGAGCTCATTGCTAGGAAAAGGGGCAGTGTATGTG
>LOJH01001261.1:32695-50257 GCA_001685095.1 Ellobius talpinus
GTGTGTGTGTGTGCATGTGTTTAAAGAGATCTACTATTTCATGAGTAGATTTAGAATTTTCCCAGCAGCCTGTGGTGTGTTCCTGAGGACTGAGCTCGGCTTTTTCAGGAGGATGATGAAGAGAGCAAGCAAACCCCCACACAGAGACTAATTATCTCAGATTCGGTAAGATACTGACTCACAATGACTCCTAAAACCCAGAGCCTCTCCCTGCAATAATCAGAGTACACAGCTAGCAGCCACATGAAGGAATCAAGGGCCTTCCCCCAACCCTCCAGAAAGAAAACTCATTACATTTCTGCTTCCGAGGCCCAGAAGAAAGACCTCGTTGACTCCTCTGCACAGTGTTTACACTGCGCCTGGTGACCTAGTGTCAGGTGAGCCCTAATCTGTTTTTAAATACTTAGGCAAACAGATTCTTCCAGGAGTAAATCTGGATTAGTTTTGCTTCACTTCCTGGAAATGTGAGTGACCCCCAAGTGACCCCTGACTCTTCATTCAGAGATTTCCAGGACAAACACTTGGCTTCAGCTGAGATAAACTGGCTCCCAGAACTGCAGCAAAGCCCTTACACACACCCTTTACTTAGGTAGAAAGGTGGGGGACATCCAGGAAATGCAAGACCTAAACCCCAGTGGTCCTGATTCTATTTTAAGAGCTTGTTTATTTTATGTTACACGTTTGTTGATGTAGTTCATAAATCAGAAAGGAGAAAGAGCAAGACATGAATTAAATGAGAAGGGCTAATGGTGTAGGAGACGTCCAGACCTCCAATTTCCAATCTGCTAACTCTCATTTTTGGGTACCTATTAAAATCAGACTGTCTTATTCTGCTCCAGTTGGTTTTAAAAGTCATTGCCAGATCATTCAGGGGTAACGGGGGAACTTCACATCAGAACTCTGGTCTTAACTGCAATGATTAAAATTTCATTTTAATATTCAAATACCCAGCCAAAGACTGTGCACAGATCCCTGCCTCCACCAAGGACAAGCCCTAGATCCGCTCGTGGTGTAGCTTTTAGCACTGGATGGAAATGGCTCTTTACTGGATTTTCATACACTTTTAAGACATAGAACCCTGCAATGCTGGCTGCTGGGTCCTCTGGCCTTCGTGCTCACTAGATCTTCATGGCTGCATCAGATCTCACCTTTTAAAGCTGAAATCCTTTTCATATAGAAATAGAGCCTGGTCCAGGGCAATGGAGGTTTATGGGTATGAATTCAGTTGTTCCCATCAACTCCCAAGTTCTCTCTGCTGCTCAGAATCTGTTTTTTTTTGGGACCACTGCCTACCCTAACAAGTGTACCCCAATATGTGACTTGGTGAGCTTTCCCCAATGGCTGAGGGAAAAGGAACCCCATCAATGCTGCGCTGTGAGGCTGCGTTCTCTCCTTCCTGGAGATTTCAGGGTCTCAGCACTCACTCCTCTTCACACCTTCCCCTCCGCAGACACTTGTTTTGCCATCTCTAAAATGGGCCCGGTGACACTTAGTGAAGTCAGGGCTGTCCAGACCTAAGACCACCCATGTGGCTTCCACGTTGGCCACAGTAGCCTTTTCATGGCAGCAAACTGGAGAAAACCTATCCTTAACTACTCAGGATGAGTTATGGTCAGGCACATAGCATGGACCAGTGTGGTGTCATGTGATGGGCAAGCAAAGACGCCTGTGGTGTGTTGGGGGTTTCTAATCTGTGGCTGCCTGTCACTATAAGAGGCCCAGAACTCATCATTCTGAGCAGCTCTTGTCCAGGGGTTTGGTGAGTCCCTTGAAGGTATGGAAGCCCCAGACATCCAGGGCAAAGGGTCTTGGCTAATTCAAAAGATCCCATGGTTGTCAGTGTGGCTAGAGCTAAGTTTGGGGTGTGTGTATGCACAGGTCTAAGAAGCCTAAGGTTCTTTGTTGTCATGGGCCAAACTGGTTGACGCCAAGTTCACATGTGTGGCTTCATTTGGAGACAAGGTCTTTCGGGATAAGGTCCTTGAGGAGGATCTGCAAACTCACTACGGCTGGGGTCCATGTGCAGCAGAAGGGTCTGGCAAGCCAGGAAGAGAGACCTCCCAGACAACAGTCCTATCCACCATGCACCATGCACTTCCAGCCCCTGCACCCTGCATACAATCTCCTATGGTGGCTTAGCCATCCTTCTCCACAGCTCTCACCAGTGAGAGGGGACACTCTGATAACAGTTTTGGTTCCATTCTGTCAGCATCGCCACCCTAGGAAACCACAGTGCCAAGGCGCAGGCGACTCCAATTGTTATGCTCGGGTCCCTTGGCCATGCGCTTCATTGTCCCCAAGGAAGGCCAGTTCAAGAGCAGCGGAGCTGGCAGTAGATCACCTCTCCTCATTCCAATGCCCTGGAGGACCACTGCTCACAGCCTCTGTTAGCTAATGAGCTAAAAAATGAATTATTGGCACGGCTGCCATCAGCAGGGAGGAGGAGCCAGCTCCTCATCAGGTCTTGGTGCTGACACACCTTTAAATAAATCAACTGCAGAGAGGGAGGGGGGTAGTAACATGTCAGAAGACAGACACCGACCCCATCCCCAAAAAACACAAAGAACAGGCGTTTTCAGGAGATATAGGCAGTGGCCCTCTGCCTCCTTCTGGTGTTTAAGCCACAGGCTATCACTGACCAGACACAAGCCTTGGGTTTAGAGAATGGGTAGGACTGGGTGGCAGAGTTAGAAGCCCTGCAGGTGTCTCAGTGTCTACTGGGCTCAGCCAAGGATGCTCTGATGCTATAGCTTGATGGATGGGCACCGCCACTCCTGACCTTAAGGAGTGGTGACCTGGCTGAGTGCCCAGCTGCCACCACAGAAACAGCTGCCTAGTGTCTTGGCTAGTTTTATGACAACTTGACAAACTAGAGCCCTCGGAGAGGGAGCCTCATGAGAACACGCCTCCATAAAGAGGGGCTGCTGTAGGTAAGCCTGTGGGGTATTTTTTTAACCAGTGATTGATACCGAGTAGGAAGGGGCTAAGCAAATGTGGGTGAAGCCACCCCTGGGCTAGTGGTTCTGGGTTCTACAAGAAAGCAGCTGAGCAAGCCATGGGAAGCGAGCCAGTGAGCAGCACTGCTCCATGGCCCCTGCATCAGCTCCTGCCTCCAGGTTCCAGCTCTGTTTGAATTCTTGCCATAGCTTCCTTCAATGAAGGACTACATGTGGAAGCTGAAGTCAAACACCGCTCCCCTCAAGTTGCTTTGGTCATGGTGTTTCGTCACAGCAACAGCAGCCCTAACCAATACACTGGGGTCATGTCTCACTGTCAGTCAGACTGGCAGTTGGTAACATGGAATGCCAAGGGATTCCCCAAACTGAGAAAGTGGTGAGTGGGGGGCGTGGGAGGGAATAAGACTGACTTCATGAGCCAGGCGGCGGTGGCGCAAGCCTTTAATCCCAGCACTCAGGAGGCAGAGGCAGGCGGAGCTCTGTGAGTCTACAAGAACTAGTTTCAGGACAGGTTCCAAAGCTACAGAGAAACTCTGTCTCGAAAAATCGAGACTGACTTCATGGACCACAGCCTTCTGTGAGTAGAGGGCAGAGAAAGGTCACACAGATGCAGGACCACTGACCCCGTGGCACCAGACTTGTGGTGAAATCCATCAGATTTCAGGATGGGGACTGAGACAGACAGCATCACTGCCATGTAGGAGGGAAAATGTGAAGTTAGAGTGTGCAAAAGACTTAACCACTTCTGTGGAGACCTGGGCCAGGAGCTCTTCACTGCGTGCAGGCTGCACTGTGGTCCATAACAGACCCTTGGGGTCTTGTCTTTGCATGAGTTCCCTGCTGCGTGCAGGCTACACTGTGTGCTCTATGCCGGACTCTTGGGTCTAGTCTTAGTGTGACTCCCCTACTGTGTGCAGGCTGCACTGTGTTCTATGCTGGACTCTTGGGTCTAGTCTTTGTGTGAGTCCCCTACTGTGTGCAGGCTGCACTGTGTTCTATGCCGGACTCTTGGGTCTAGTCTTTGTGTGAGTCCCCTACTGTGTGCAGGCTGCACTGTGTTCTATGCCGGACTCTTGGGTCTAGTCTTTGTGTGAGTCCCCTACTGTGTGCAGTGCAGGCTGCACTGTGCTCTATGCTGGACTCTGGACTCTTGGGTCTAGTCTTTCCATGAGTCCCCTGTGTTTAGTGTTGGCAGACGCCAGCAGGAGCATTCACAGCAAGGCTTGTCATCAGGGCAAAGCCAGCCAAGTGACAACACTATGGATGGCTAGGATGGCAATGACTGGGACTTGTCTGTCCTCAAGTGACTGAAGATGTGTCCTGGGATGCAGGTACTCCCCACATTTCCAGCTGCCCAACACTGGCATCTAGGTTTGGTGTCTTCCTCAGCAAGTGGAAACTTGGCAGCAGCTCCCTTATATGAGCTCATGAGGTCACTGCCACATACTTTATGACTGGTATGTTCTGCGAGTAAGTGTCCCCCATCCCTGAACTCGTTTGTTGAAGTCACAAGCCACAAGATAATGGTCTTATGAGCTGGGTTTTTGGGGAGATGATTAAGTCAGAAGGGAGACTGGTGTCTTATCTAAGATGCCCCAATGATGCCTTGCCCCTTTCAGTGTGAGGACACAAAACTGAATGTCACCTGTGGGGCAGATGCTGCACCCTTGCCAGACATCCAATCTGTTGGCACCTTGATCCTGAAATTCTCAACCTCTAACCCTTAGCAGTACATTTCTAATGCTTTACAAACTGTTCTGTCTAGCTTGGGGTGTAGTTTAATAGCTAGAATGTGGGCGATCCTGGGTCCTGTCCCCAGTTCCCACACTCCCTTCCCCAAATAAATTCCTCAGCCTAAGGTTATTTGTTACAACCATCCACTAAGACTTAAGCCCTCTGTATCATCTCTTCACTTTTATTTATAGCTGAATGAGCCATGAGCAGGGACAGATGCTGGAACCAGACGACTCAGGGCCAGGTGGGGTGGAATGTTAGGCAGCCCAGGCACGGGATCGGGAGGCCTCCAGCTTGGCCCCCATTGAGGACACCACAGATCTAGAGTCTCTGCCACTGCAGAGGATGCACTGACAAGCTGTTCAGCCCCACCCCCGACTTTCTTCCTTACTGAAATTGTTTCCACAATCATTAAGAACAACAATTTTCAGAAAAGGTACAAAGAGAAAGGAGACTACAGTTGTGGGGGCCGAAATCCTATGAGTGCCCCGCCATCTTGCCTGTGACCAGGCAAGGAGTGTCATCTGAGCACCAGCAAATCCTTGACCCCAGAGAATAGAAAAGTATAGGATGGGACCCTGGGGTGGGTAAGGGAGAGGTCTGCGAGAGGAAGAGGCCAGACTGTGCACGGGCACCTTTCTTAGAAAAGGGGTCCTTTCTGTCTTTTGTTTTTGTGAGACAGAGCTTCATGGAGCCTAAGCTAGCCCTGAGCTCACTACACACCTTAACCTCCTGAGGGCTGGCATTACTGGTGTGCACCGCCAGGTTTCCTTTATGCAGTGCTGGGGACTGAACCCAGCATTGCATCTGCGAGGCAAACAACTGAGTTCCACCCAGGGCCTGAGTCTTACCCCTCTCTATTCCTGCTGCCCAGATGCTCCCTCCTCTCCTCCTACCGCAAAGACAGAGCCCTGCTAACTAACTGTCACCAGCTGTGTTTTGGGTCTGGCGGGGGAAGGCTCAGCACACTGCCAAGGGCTAAGAAGGTTAATGGGTTGATTCCCAGAAAGAAAAAGTTTTTCACGGAGCTTCTGACTGGCTTTCAGCACTGTCCTGTGGATGTCTAGGAGATGCGTCACTAAAACACAGACGTGGGGGTGGGTGGCCAGACAACCCTTGGTCCTCCCGGGAGCCTGCAGTCCTGGCTGGCGATCGTGCTTCTGGGCTGGGGTGATGAGCTGTCCCTCAGTGGTATGTATGGTCCACAGCCTTCAGACCTCACCAAGCACTGGAGGCTCCGGAGCACCAAGGGCTTTTCCTAGAAGTTTACTCGCTGTGAAGCCTTCAGAGCTCACTCTTATTCGCACCTTCCCCACGAATGGTAGAGGAGCAAGGAGTAATTTTGTGTGTACACATGTCACTTATCACATCACTCCTTCTGGAAACCTCTTTTCTTCCTAAAAGCAAGCAAGGGGATTTTTATAGGTCATCCTGGAGGCATGAATGCCCTTAGGGTGGGGAGGTGAAACTGGAGGAGCCACACATGGTCCTGAACTGGTGACAGATGAGGAGAGGAAGGGACAGAGAGGGAGAAGAGAAAAGAAAGGGCTAGCAGCAAGGAATCTGCAAAGTGCTTCCTGCCTCAAGCCAAACAGGAACTGGGAGAGGAGGCATGGAAGACAGGGCTGGAACAATATGTTTGGGAAAGAGGGGGGCTCCCTCCCTGCAGGGCAAGCCCAGGCCCAGTGCTAGCTGAGCACCAACCCCTGCTCACATGCATGCCTTCTCCGGAGCTGCGTTGCTAGGGGGTCAGGCCACTGCACTGAGGATGGCTAACAAAGACCGATGGATATTTATTCCTTAATTACTGAAAGCTTTTAAGAAACTGGTCACTGTAAATCCCACATGCAGGGAGCGGGAGACAACAGACGAGAATTTATACTCATGGAGCAAAGACAAAATAAATATCTGGCCTGACTTCTGATCAATATTATGAGT
The DNA here is from genome assembly GCA_001685095.1 of Ellobius talpinus. Lineage (NCBI taxonomy): Eukaryota > Metazoa > Chordata > Mammalia > Rodentia > Cricetidae > Ellobius > Ellobius talpinus. The sequence goes on from LOJH01001261.1 coordinate 39,325, forward strand.
GTTTTTTTTTTGCCAACTTGAAGGGTATTTTATGAGCATGGGGGAACAGAACAGGATCATTATTAATTAAATAAGTATTAGGCTTATTACTTCTGCGAGTCACAGTAAACCATAGGGCCAGGTAGATCTACGGTCAGGTGCAGGTCCAGGCATCGGAAGGTGCTAACTGCCTGTCCCAGCATTCCTTATTGGAAGAGGTTATCAGTATTATACTGTCTGGTATAGCCCAGGTTGCCCAGAGGGTACCTGGGCAATAACAGGGTTTTCAGAAGGCTGAGTTTCGTCTCAACCTGTGCTCTGGTCTAGATAAGGCTGGCACCTTGAGGCCTTCGCAGTCATGTTGTGAGTGCCAGGTCCCTCTCCACACTTGCCCCTTACTAACCTGCTGGAGCTGCTAGAACTTAATACTGGAAAAGGCCCAAAGATGTCTCCAGGAAGGTCCTAAGTCTAGTAGTTTACAAGGAAACCCCAGCCAGGGCTGCAAAGTGATACCTTCTCTCCCAAAATCGGAACAACAAAAATCAGGGAGTTATAATGTTTTCTATCTCTCTAGTCCAAGGAACTGGTCCCTCTGTGAATCTGTTTTTCCTAGTGGTGGCCTTGGCGGAGGATGCTCTCCTGCTGGCCATGGGCTGGGTAGGTCAGCCATGTCTTCCCTCGTGGAGCCAGCAGAGTACATCTATCTGGATGCAAAGCTGAGCTGAAATTGCCGAGACCTTACCAGAGCAGCAAGGACAGGGTAAGAGGCTACACCTCCTGGCCGGTTCTGCCTATAACCAAGGCAATTCCATTGCTGTACTGAGCAATTATGTCACTGAGTCCTATGTATTAAATGGCTAAGTACTGCAGTTTCTGATGGGATTCTGACAGTGAGCCTCAGAGGCCTGTCTCCCTAGGGACCAGAGAAGGACTCGGTGTCCATGAGTGTGAGAGGCAGATGCCCTGGGTACTGAATTATGAAGAACTACCTAGGAGACTGTAGGAATGAGGTTTCTGTCCAGGCACTCAGCTTAGTTTCTCTCAGAGTCCTGACCCCAGGAGCTATGACTGACAGTCCTTTGACAGACAGTCTCTGTTCTAAGTCAGTCCCAGGCACAGGATCCTGGAGCAGACAAGCAGATGAAGATCTTAAATTTCCTCAGTCCTGGGTGTGAATTCTCCCTGAGACTCTGTAGTGTGCTAACAGGTTCCTTTATCTGAAGAAAGGGGAATCCACATATCCATATAGTGAAAATGCAAAGGGGTTATGCATGGCGTGTGCACGTGCGGTGGGCTGCATAGACCAGAGATGAGATGGTTATGCATGGCGTGTGCGTGTGCGTTGGGCTGCAGAGACCAGAGATGAGATGGTTATGTATGGTGGGTGCGTGTGCGATGGGCTGCAGAGACCAGAGATGAGATGGTAGGGACCTGATGAGGAAAGAGAACCAAGAGCGAGTCTAGGCTGAGGCCAGGGAAGCTCCAGCAGGAAGCGGCAGAGAGCAGCAGGAAGAGGCTGACCCTGCCTCAGGTGACATGGAGAGGCCCTGGACTAGGGTGACCAAGAGGTGGCTGGGACACACCACAGAATTTGGTACTTGGGGCAAAAGGGCAGTGAGTGATTGCTGTGGGTGACATTTTTCCTTTTCCTGGGAGGCCATGGGGAGCCAGGATCAGGAAGTGACAGAGTTCCTAATTAGTGTTGAAGGAGAGGAACCCCCTCCATAAAAATGGTACACAAGAGGCCACAGTGAGCACGGCTATCCTTGAAGAGGCAAGTCCAGGCGGCCAGGCACGGGAGCAGAAAACCCAGGGCTGGACTAGCGGGTGGCAGTGGACGCAGGTGGGGGACGAGAACAATAATGATGATGACGACAACACATGACACACCACGGGATGGGACATGACACCCTAAAACACTAAGAAATCTAACTTCCAAGCAAATGACTTGAGAGAATGCCACAGTGTTAGAGAAAGGAAAACCTAAGTTTGTCCCAGAATCAGCTAAGATATAATGTCAATATTTCCCTCTCTTTTCTATCCCACCGTAAAATAACACAACAAAACACAGGCATTTAAAGGACTCCAGCCCCAGTTCCACCTCTTTAAGCACAATTCTCTGGGTGTCTCTCAGTCTCTGTATGTTTACACAGGAAGGCCTCTCAGCTAAACCAGCCACATGCACTGTAGATGCGCCTGAGCCTTGACACTGAGAAGAAATGAAAGAACTGTCTGTTTTAAGAAACAAATCTAAGAAATCTGTGCCAGATAAGAGCGAGCCTGGGCAAGTGGAGCGAGGCAGATCTAGATTCCGTGTAATGTGGCATGAAACGCAGCTAGACCTCGGTGGCCCTCCCAGCTGTCTCGGCAGTGGAGTCCCCATCACAGTGAATTAAGTCTGCCATAACTGTGGCTGATGTGATGGGCTTTGGAACATACCGCATCATAAACAGATAAGGGAAGAGAAATGGCCCTTTTCCTCCACCCGGGATAATATAAGATGGATGCAATCCCTCCCCTGGTGTGCACCGTTGTCCTTTAAATACCACGGAGAGGGAAGCCCAAGACCCCTTCTGCAGGGATAGGCCAGGAACAAGAAGATCCACAAAGCACAGACTCCACCCATGACTTCTGAAAGGGCCCTCAAAACAGGGATGGTGCCAGGTTGCTAAGCTGCAGCCCATTTAGTGAAGCCATGGGAAGTCCTGAGCAATTTTCTGCCATAAACTGCCAACTGCCTTTAAGAATATAATCCTCAGTAACACTATTTTAAAAAGGCATAAGACTATTGATTTTGAACAATACAGTATCTTCTTAATGTAGCTTTATTTCTTTGAATCTAAGGGAGGGAGGAGATTCCATAGTGACAACTACCAACCATAACAATAAGGACACAGGCTTTCCAGGAGGGGCGGCATTGAGACTATGCAAATGCCAAGACACTTAAAGGTAATTTGCATTGTAACTTTTTCCAAAGTAGGGAAACACAGAAAGTGCTGAGGACATGAATAGGATTAGTAGTCTGTGACCCGCTGGTTCCAGTGGGGACCACAGACGAGGTCCCTGGTGAGGAAGGGCAAGGGCAGCCTCTGAACAGCGAGCCATTCCTGCTAGCTGAAGTGGGCTCCATCCCAAAGTAATGGCAGTCAAAATGTTCCGGAGACCAGATAATACTTTCTAGAGGAAAACTTACAAATGAACAACTGCCGGTTTTTGTCCTCAACTAATGGACTGATGTTACTAATACATGGGTCATGGCTGGGGAGACAGCTCAGGAAGTGGAGGACTGTAAGTAAGGCATGAGGACCTAAGTTTGGGTCCCTAGCACCTCTATAAAACACCAGCAGTGTACGCCCGAAATCCCAGCACTGGGGCGGCAGAGATGGGAGGGTCCCTGAGGCTTGCTGGTTACATACATGCATTCATGTATGTCTGCTCAAATCCATACATCCACTAGGTGATTTTTGGTAGATCTGACCAAAGAACAAATCGTCCTAAGGATATACATTTGTTCTCCATGAAGAGAAAAGATTATTATTTAACAAGGAAGAGTGAAAATCTTTCAGGAAAGCCAGCAAATCTCTAACTAATGGGATCAGGAGGCAGAAAATGGTCAGACAGTTTACCTTCCACAAGTGACAGACTCTAACCTACTTTACGCCATTGCCTCTGGCAGGAAGCGTGAACTCTGAAAGAAGATCTCGGAAGAGGGGCCAGAGCAGCTCCTGGCCCTGGACACTGCGTGGCTGCAGAGCTGTGGTGGCACAGGGAAGCCCGGTGTCAGGCGAGCCATCCTCTGCTGTCAGTGCCAGAATTTGACAGTTACTGCTCAGGGGTCCCAGGAGGAGTCCAGAAGTCCTGAACAGCTCAGCTGATTGAGTACCAGCTGATGGTGGCAAAGTTGTGGCCAGTCGACCGAGAAATGGCAAAATTTAAACCAGAAGATGAAGACTTTGTAAGCAGATTCTGAACCCACTCACCCCACCCTCTCTCTGCAGAGAAGTCCCTAACTGAGACATTCAATTGTTGGCCGCAGAGCTGGCCACAGCCTGTCTCTGGTCTGGAGCCCAGGGTCCATATTCATTAAAAACCTTTTATAAAGGCTTCTAGGAAAACAAAACACCAACAAAAAGATTTCATTGAGACAGTCAATGTCAAAAATTCAAAATGTGGGGAAACAGTATGGCAGTTGTCTGAGTGATTAAAAACAGAATTACTATATGTCTCAGGAACGCCCCTTGCCCAGTAGGTACCTACAAGAACGGACATGAGGGGCTGGACCAGATCCGTGGATGTCCAAGCCCACGGAAGCATTACTCGCAGGAGCTACAGTGAGGAAGCACAGGTGAAGAAGTTATACTGAATATATTCAATATATATAGTGAATATATTATACAATATATATATGACTATATTATACTGAATATATACTGAATATATGGACTGCTACTCGTTGCTACTGAAAAGGAAGGAGATTCGGACATGGACTACAATATGGACAAACTCTGAGGACAGTATGCTAAGGGGACTAAGCCAAACTTAAAGGATAAGGCTTTGGTTCTACATATAGAACCAAAGTCAGGAGTCAGGTTCACAAGAACAGACAGACTATAGGCTCCTGGTTGCCAGGGCTTAGTTGGGAAGGGGCAGGGAGGGAGGAGCTTGTGTTAAAAGATAGTTTTAGAGGTTGGAGAAATAGCTCAGCACTGACTGTTCTTCCAGAGGATTTGAGTTCAATTCCAAGCACCCATTAAGTCCAGTTCTGGGGTATGTAACACTCTCTTCTAGCCTCGGTGACCACCCAGCATGAGTGTGGCTCACGGACACACACATGCAGGTCAAACATCCATATACATGAAATAATGACAAAACAGTAACGACGATGATGACAAAAGACAGCCCTTCACATAAAAGGTGCCTATGGTTAAATATGATGTATAGCTATAACTTAGTGCCAAAAATGTGAACTTCAAAAAAAATTAAGGCGGTAAATTTTGGATTATGTGTATTTATATTACAGTCCTCCCCCCAAGACAGAGTCTCACAGCCCAGGCTGGCCTTGGACTTCTTATATAGCCAAGGATGACCCTGAACTTCTCATCCTCCTGCCTCCATTTCTTAAGTGCTAACATTACATGTGCCACCATGTCCATTTTATATGCTTCTAGATGGCTTCAGGAATGCTAGGCAAAGACTATCAACTGAGCCATCCCTTGATGTTTGAGGTTTGAGTGACTGTCTGAAGATACTTTTCTATTGCTGTGATGAAACATCATGACCCAGGGAACTTACAAAAGCAAGCTTTTAATTGGGCTTGCAGTTTCAGAGGCTTAGAGTCCAAGACAGACCAAAGGCATGGCAGCAGGAACAGCTGAGAACATACACTTTATCACAAACGGGAAGGAGAGAGAACTAACTGGGGATGGTGGAGGTCTTTTGCAACCTCAAAGCTTGCCCCTCAGGGACATACCTCCTCCAAGACCACACCTCTTAATCCTTCTCAAACATTTCTACCAACTGGGAACCAAGTATTCAAACATATGCGCCTATGGGGCCATTCCCATTTAAACTTCCACGATTATTTTGAGTGGAGCTGTCATGAAAGTTTTATGCATTATTTTTTTGTGTTAAGTTTTTATTTTTCTATCCAAAATGTCCAAGACCACTAAATATTAAGTCATATAGGGAATATTCACATACCTATTAAACTGTGCTCCAGACTAGAAGTGATTAGTACGATATGATTTTTAAGGTGCTATTTGATGAAAACCAAAGAGTAAGATGATAAAGTATGTTTTAGAGCAAGTGACATCCTAGTATCAGTGAGCTAAAGACTCAGTCCAAGGTGGTCTCCACTACATCCCTACAGAAAGCAGAACTCTGACAGCCACAGTTATGCCAAAGTATGTCAGAAAAAAACCCCACCCAAACAAGCCCAAAACAAAGCAAAAAGCAAAACCAAAGGAGAAGATGGCATGTAGGTGTTAAGTGATAGGCTTGTTTTTTTGTTTGTTTGTTTTGTTTTTTTGAGACAGGGTTTCTCTGTAGCTTTGGAACCTGTCTTGGAACTAGCTCTGTAGACCAGGCTGGCCTCAAACTCAGAAGGATCCACCTGCTTCTGCCTCCTGATTAAAGGCATGAACCACCACTTCCTGGCTAAGTTATACACTTGTAAATATGTTTAAAAGATCTTTAAGTGTGGTTAGGGGGGTCAAATTTATAAGATTGTCAAGTAACAATTGTGAGACACCCAATTCTGCTGGCTTTCAGCACAAAAAGGTTACAAAGATCTGAGCAATTGGAAGCATCCAAGACAGGGCTGGGCCTCTGATACTGCCAAGGTCCTGTCCACAGGGTACCTCAATTCAGCTGCCTGTTTTTCCGTGCTTCTCTCCTGTCTCTTTGTAGTCTCTTTGGGGGCACATTTGGAAATTATTTAAAAAGATACAATGACTCTAATCTGTTACCAATTAGAAAAAACACGAATATTATTTTCTAATTTGTGATTCTTGAGCATACATCTCAAAACCCCAAGAGAAGTAATTAGAATAATCACACCCATTCCTGAATATTTCTATTATGCTCTTGAAATGAGAGGGTGACTCTGTCTTTCCTGAATCATTTGATATCTTATAGATACCTGGGGGTTGAAGGTATCTATAAGATATCAAAGCCCTGGATCTGAGTCACCATTGCAATACAGACTGTGTGGTGAGCTCTCTGCAGGGGCAGGAGTTGGGTGAGAGGAGTTGTAACCACTGGTAAAGACATGCTCCTCCCTGCGATGCCCCCACCCCAAACTTCCCCATCCTGGGGACTCATTTGTAGCTAGAAAACCTCTTTCTAGGCATAAGCCTGATTTATGAGAGGAGAATGGTTCCCCCCCCCTTCCAAACCTAGTTATCCTGCGACTTGAGTGACTACCCCCTGAAAATGGATAATTTCTTGATGCTTAACAGCAGAAGGTCCACCAATGAGGAGTGTGGCACACTAATAAATTTATAGGGCGTTATAGCCAATTAGAGTGCACCAGCCATTCGACGCCAATCAACTTACCATTCCGCAAACGCACTCTTTATGGCCCAGTCTTGCGGTTCCATCCCTCATTTATATGTTTGAAAAGCAGCACATTAATGCTGACAGTACAGGAATCTGGAATTTGTAGCAGGCCTTCTGGGGAAGCAACCTCCCTTCCCCTCAGGGCAAACTTCTCTTTGTTCTTTGGTGGGAGATAGGAGGCATCTTACGGAATGAGATTCACTCAAGACTTTGGGTATTCCCCGTGAGTGCAGGCCATTTGGGAACCTTCCTGTTGATACCCAGAAAGTATATTTGTTTTGTGGTCTGTTTTTTAAATCTCCAGTGCATATTCACTGGGCAGAGATTCAGAGTGCAACTGGAAATGGGCAGGCTAGGGAAGGCATTGGGAATGACGAGGAAACGGGAAGTCTGTTTAAGTCCAGCTTTTGCATGAAGCATTGACTGGGATGTTTTTTTATTTCTTTGTGTGTGTGTGGGGGGGGGAGCTGTCCATTTGGATTGGGTCCAATGGTTTGGATGCTGCCACTGATATGAGCAGTCTGGCTTAACCTTTCCCTTTGGACATTGTGGATGTCCCTTCTCTTTCTCTTTCCTGAGTTGTGACCCGGATGATTTCAGGGAGATCGCCTTCCTTCCTCTTTCTTTGCAGCAATGAGCTCTTTGACCCACCCCATCTGTCTTTCTAGGGCTTACCCTTGTTATCCATCTTGTTTAAATGAATACTAACTAGGCACCCTCAGCACGTGGATGGAGCATCCACGTGACAGTGTGTGAGGCAGGCAGAGAGATAAATGTGTCATAGTAAGAGTGACATTGGTGGACACAAGTTCTGTGATTCATGGGAGAAAAAACAATCAGGAGAAGCCATGTTCTCCTAGTTTCTAATGTGCATACAGCCTGCAATTAATTTACATAATAAAGCCTGGGTCAAGAATTAACACTACTTCCTTCAGCTTAGGAACATAAGGGACACCAGCAAAAATTAGGACACCAACACACTGAACCCAGGTCACCAACAAGAACTTTACCAACCAAGAGTACATAATACCGGCCAAGGCACACTCTCTGAAGGGTTCCAGATTCACCACTGTTACGGCAGACACAGCAACCGAGAGGCAAACGCCAAGTTTCCTTACTTTCTGTCAGAGCTGGGGGTCACATTACTCTTCCTTGGTGGTACAGATGAACCCTTCACTTTCAGCAATTTCCAAATAAGAAAATACTGATGACTTCTAGCAAGGGCCGGGGGTTACTCTCTGACTAAGCAGTGACAGGGAGGAGCAAGGCCAGGAGCCTGGGGTCTGGCTGATCACGTCAAGTGAAATGTACACCAGCAAAGGCCTTTGCCTTTCTGGAAATAACCATGAAGAATGAGGGTCTTTGCTGCTCCAGAGTAAGGTCTGCCTGGAGTGTATGTTTAATATACTGGATAGATGCCCTTCCTAGGGTTGGGGATTCTGAGCTGGCCTTACTGGGCCTCTCTGTTGGGGCTGTGCTGGAGGCTGATGTTAACCCCACCAGCCAGGCCTTCACCATCTTCACACACTTCCAAGCTGATACAGATAGAGAACAACAGGACTTCCTCCTACCTTCAAGATCTCTGAGCTGTCATCTCCCACCAGGGCCTACCCTATAGTCTCACGGTGAGAGTCAGTGAATCAAGTTTCAAAGACATCGACTTCCTCCTTGATGGACAGAGAAAGTAGCTATGCCTTTAGTTGCTACCTGGTAGATTCCATAGTATGGCACATAAATAGGGAAAGCCGGGGTGCAGGGTAACTGGGTCATGACATCCATAGGACTCGGCTCAGGATAGCACAGGTGGGAAGATTCTACCACCTCCTTCTGATGCTGCTCCCATCATTTTAACAGGGACTGTGGGTCAGGGACAGGCATGTCTTGGTAGGGTCATGACAATTGGATGGTCATAATATGCGAGGGAAATGGCCCTGAAAGAGCAACAGCTCCTTTATAGGAAGGGGCTGGGGGACTCTCTCAAGAATGAGCACACAGAACGCAGTCCCCACCCCTACCCCCACCCGGAGCTTCAGCTTCCTCTCATTCCCACCTCACCCCCTAAACAGCACTGGAATGCCCTGTCCCCTGATGGGCTCCATAATGAGAAGTACTGTCAATCACAGCTCCATTAGCCTGGACAGACTTTCAGTTCCTGAAACAATTTATTGGATTCCCAGAAGCAAATGGGCCTTCTTCCTTTTCAGCTCTGTTTTTAGGGAGCTATTCAGAGGGAGTGTGTGTCCCTTCTGTCCCTGCTGGGCAGCCTTTGTTCCCTCCATCTACTCATGAAAACAGTTTCCTGCATCTACCTACCTCCTCTGTCCTGGCTTCCCCGGTGTTTGCCCAAATGTCTTCCCTCCACTGTTCAGCTGCCACACAAACCCACCAGCTGTTTCCAGCTACTGAACCAGGGAGAGGCAGCAGTCAATTCTATTTGCAGATTTTTGGAGGGAACCAGAGCAGGGGGTGGGGGAAGGGAAGAGGCACACATGTGAAATTAAACTAATGCACAGAAAAGAATGAGATAATGAACGAATGGTAGAGGGTGCCCATCTTGTCCGTAATTCCTAGGTCCCTACTCTACTTTTCCCCACCAGGAATTTAATGAACTCTATAAAGAATGGGTAAAGATGTAGCTGCCAAAATTTTATCCCACAAGCATATAATTTTCCTAACTTTGAGGCAGGATCTACTAAGTAGCAGCCCAGCTGGGCTCAAATTCTTGGTCACAGTCTCCAGAGGGCTGGGATGATATGTACACACCACGATGCCTGGTGGGTAATTTTGAATGCTCGATGTTCATAACATTTTAAGATCTATGTTGATGATGGCTGAAGTTAGGTTCTGATAAAATTTTCAAGTACTTAAAAAAAAAAATCAACCCAGCAATCTGCACTTAAGATCTCCATGCCTTTTGGCTTCTGAATGGAAGAGGAGGCTAGAGAGTTACATAGGGTAACACTTCCCTCACTGCTCTTCCTGGAGAACGACGCACACTGTACCACTGCACCTGAGAAGGAAGGCACCGTCTTGTAGGCATAAATCACTATAACTTTTAGTCTGGGAAAACAGGCTGCAGAAACAGAGGGCTACGTCTTGCCTTCTGAGGCTCTCAAGTCAATAGTAAATTGGGGGGCACCATTGTGCCAGAGATCCAATCAGGATAAAATTATGCAGTCATGTACGAAATAATATCTATTAGGCTAATTTAATCACCGAATACTTTACAGATGAATTAGAATTTAGAATCCAATTATTTCTAACATTTGGACTGTCAGAGCCTGTTTCTAGGCAGGAGGAAGAAGAAAAAAGGAGAGGATGATTAGGGCAGCTTTTAAAAATGCAGCCAGCAAGGTTGGGATAGCAAGGGAGGGATGATGGATCTGCTAGTGTTTTGCCATCACACCACCCTGCCCTACCCTATGGGCCCAGGATACACAGATTTGGTTAGCCCTGACGGGTATTGTCCTGGCCAGGAACCACACAATCCCCAAAGGAGCCTTCCTCCACAGGGCTGGCACTTCACGAAGGCTGCTGGCTGGGCCAATGATGCAGACCTGCTATTGGACCTGGGAGTCTGCAGATACCCAGGGGCTACTGCAGGAGCCGTGGACACATCCTAGTGTTCCTCCCTACCTGCTCCCATGCCCTGCCTGCTTTAGGGCTGTATTGCCTTTCATGAACAGTAAGGCTGTCCAGAGACTGGGACAAGCTGAGGAATCAGAAGAGGCCAGGAACCTGTGGATCTCTGAGATGGGAGCTTGTCGTGCCACGTGAGAAGCTGCTTACTATCCTTTCTGTGGGAGCAACTGAGGCCTGGGAAGAGTGGGAGCTGGGTTCATCTTTAAAAAGTTAAAACTGGGTGGGCGCACCCCTCGCGGTCTTGACTTCCTTG
>LOJH01001262.1:1315-18629 GCA_001685095.1 Ellobius talpinus
TCCCCATCATGGTCTTGACCTCTTTGCTCGTATTCTCACTCCTCCCACTCTTCAACTGGACTTTGGGAGCTCAGCCCAGTGCTCGCCTGCAGGTCTCTGCCTCTGTTTCCATCAGTTTCTGGATGAAGGTTCTATGGTGACATTTAAGATATTCATCAATCTGACTACAGGGCAAGGCCATTTCAGGCACCCTCTCCACTATTGCTTAGGGCAGGGTCCTTTTAAAGGGGAACATAGTGTATGTACACAGGAGGTGCTCTTAGTGGACACAGCAGAGGGCATATACCCCAGGGTCAGGCCAGTACAGATGCCCGAAAACTAACAATGGTGGCAGAGCATGTGGTGGCTGGCTATATCATACTACATCATATCTGGTCAGGAGGCTTAGCGTAACGGATGCTGGTGTTTAACTTGCTTTCTCCTTTTTATTCACTTTGGGACTTGGCCCATGGAGTGGAAACCCCTCCCCAGGGTGAGTCTTCCTGCCCTAAATTAAGCCAATCTAGGAACTCCCTTGCAGACATGCACAGATCATTCTAGAATCTGTCAGTCTGCCAGTCAACACTGGTCATCTCAGCTTCATCCTGCAGTTACTACGTTAGGCCCAGAGTGCCCATGTGGCTGCTTGGCTGACATTTAGCATTATTTCACAACATGTCTCCTGTGGCCTACTTCTTTGTGAGCTTTATGCCTAGACAGACTTCACAGTCCCAAGGATGAGCATGTGGAATGAAGGAATAAAAGCTCAGCTTCCCTGTAGAGTGACCAGGGGAGGAGGTGGCCTCCCTGGAAACCTGCCTTACCTCACTGTCCTTGGGCCCAGCCCAGGGTGCTCTGGGATCCCAACCTATGCTCTTCTAGTCCCATGGTGCACTCTTCCGAGCCAAGCTCTGATTCTTCCCCCTGTTCATTTTCCTCCTTCCCCTGAAGAAACTGCCCCAGCTCTTCTAGAGATTGAAGTTTTTAATGCATGAGGAACTATGCCCCACCAGTCACAGTTGCCAGATTGACAAGTTAAACTATGAGATGCCCCAGTACATCTGCATTGCAAAGACCAAATTGTGTTCACCATACACGTAGCTCAAATAGTGCAAGGATTCCATTTATGCTAAAAACTCATCTGTGTTTATATGACTGTCACTGGTTGTCCTTTGTTTCATTTGGGAGCTCTGTTCTGGAGCCTGTGATGTTTCATTGGTGATGCTGTCCCTAGAGAATTAGAGGTGACAGAGAGGAGGACATAGGGTGAGGAAGCATTGAGGATTCTGTTCTGATGCCTTGTGGGCCTCACTGGTCAGGTGACAGATGAAGTCTCTGCTCGGCTAGGCCAGAGGAAGTGACCAAAGAGAGAGTTATCGATGTGGGGCAGCAACATGGAGTACATGAGTCCCAGGAGGTCAAAGTCAGTATATGACAACGACATAGTACCCAGGTTGGCGGCTTAGGTTTCAAGCCCAGCCTGGTCCTGACCTACTGTGTGGCCTTGGGCTCTACCCTCTCCTCCCCTGTCCCCGCTGATCCTCTCCTGTGGAAGGAAGACAATTGTAGTATCTCTGTCTACATGAGATGTGTGTTCAGATGAAGTCTGGTGACATGACTCATCTGGTAAATATGCTTGACACCAAACCAACTGACCTAAGTTCCATACGTGGAACCTACATAGTGGAAGGAGAAAGAAATGACTGTTGAAGTTCTTCTCTGACCTCCACATGTGCCTTAAGGCATGTGAGTATCTGCACCCCTGGCATCACACACACACACACACACACACACACACACAAATAAGTGTAAAAAGTGTCCAAATGAAGCTCTGAGCAGTACACCAGGTTGTTTTAAACATCCAACAGCTCATGAGACTCCTGCCTTTTAGGTTGTGGTTCACTGACTCTCTAGATCCTCTGCTGTGTTCAGTAAAATGGGGTTTCTAAGCCCAACCTGAGCCATAACAGTGAGAATACAAGTCATATACCTCAGACCAGGCACAGGCCAGGCTGAATATTGGTCCTTTGGGGGCAGCTGTCTACAGCCTAGGGGTCCTCTGGCCTACTCTTATAAATAAAATAAGGTTGGATTGTAGTGCCAGTTGCCAGCTTTCACACCACAGGGAAACTGAGCCATTGCAGCAGAGGTCATATTTATTAGATCTTGTACATACATGCACACACATATGCATATAAATGACACGATTTTCTCATTTATAGAATGTATAATTATTTATATTTAATTCACACAATAATGCTTGTGTTGCCAGGCAGTAAATCATATACTAGCTGTGTAAAGAACTCTTTCCCTACCTCTCCGGGAGTCTAGAATCATGTAAAGAAAACTCACAGGCAGGCTCCATTGTAGGGAATTTGAATGAATGAATATATGAATGAGAATGATGTAGGAATTGACATGTAATCAAAACTCCTATATAACTCCACAGAAGGCCTCCGAAAGCTCCAAGCACTTACAGTGTGGACTTACGTAAGTCTAAGATGAGTTAAGTGATAGAGGAAGCCTGCTTAGTTAGTGGGCCATGAGCTCCAGGCCATGAGTTTCAGGCTTGTGGAAGCCAGTTATCACAGCCAACCATTGGGACAGTACTTTCTATTCTATGAAGACATGCTCTTAAGGGATTTTTGTGGTTTATGGTAAGACATCGTATTAATAGGAGTTCTCTCAAGATACAAAACTGATAGAAAAACATACATACACACACACACACACACACATATATATATATATATATGAAGGGGATTTATTATATGGCTTAGAGGTTGTGGCCTAGGTAGTCCAACAATGACTGTCTCTCATGGGAAAGGCCAAGAGTCAAGTTGTTCAGTCCAATGAGACCTGATTTATCAGGAGTCTCAATCTGGTGCTGGATCCCCAAGGAATTCATAGAAATCTGCTGGTCTCTTGAAGAAGTGGGTTCTAATTCCAGCAAAGGGATGCTTCAGCAACAGGATAGATGAACTTGTCAACTAGAATGAGGGAAAGCAGGCAAAAAGCTTCTTCCTTGTCATTTATGTGGGCAGATTTCAGGTGAATCTTTTCCCCTCAGATGATCCAATTAAGAAATCCCCCCTAGGTGTGCTGAGCTTGGGTTTTAGTTGATTCTAGACATAACGACATTAACTACCATGATTAGCTATCCCAGACACTGAGGATGGTGATTGATGTTTCATAGAAGAAGTGATGTTTAACTGGGGTTTTGATGGATGAGTTTGCTCAATGGTGAATTGGAGAGAGAAGGTGTTTTGGGTACCTGTGGTGCTTTAGAATAGTGGTGATGGTGGGTACAAGATGGGGAGCAAGGAGGAAAACAGAAATGTCTGCAGGGGTCAGATTGCAGAGGGAGCCTCTGCAGGGGTCAGATCACAGAGGGAGCCTCTATTTGGCTTTATCCTCAGAGTAAGAAAAGGTGTCCAAAGGGTCCTTTTTTTCCCCTTACTCTGTGTTAATCTTCCAAATCATTATTTATTCTCTAATGAGTCATCGGGAGGTCAGAGGGCCAGTCTTTGCTGGCACACCCTGAGAGGTACTCTACAATACAGAGGCACTAATGGAGACAAGGTATCAGAAGCAGGGAGACTGGGAGTGGGGAAGTTAGTCACACAGATCCAGGGGAGAGTTGGTCAAATTTCACATGAGGAAGGAATGGCGGGCCTGGTATGATGTTCAGAGAACAGGGTGTGGCAGAGGAGAAGCCAGCAACTGCATTTAGGTTGAAAGGTCCTGAGTCTGCTGCCCGGGCTAGAGCCCAGCGATTCCCTCAAGCCAGGCTGCCTGGAAAACGAAGGGGAACAGCTTATCATTGCTTGCCGTCAATCTCAGGCCTGTCTTGCTATCTTCTGGAACTGACGTTATTCTATTCAGGAGGTTTAGGACTCAGTGCAAGCATCATGTTTTGTGAGATTCTGAGACTTGTGACCCTACTTGCCAAGGAAGGCAAAGGTCACCAGCTTGAGTCATAAGAACAGGTTCAAGGTGGAGGACTCATGCCTGACAAGGGTCAGGGGTCACTGGACAGGGCAGGCCCACTGATTTGTGGGGTCCTTGGCACCTCTGTCTTGGTTTGATTGACAGGTAGCAGGAAATGAACAATACCAAGCTCCAGGTCCACTGGCCCGATTGTCACCCTTGCTCTTCCTGAGAGGACAGTGTGAGCCCCTGGTCAGCACGTTGGGGCTTCACGTGGAATGATCAGCACAAGGAAGAGCCCAGTGTAGTTGGAAAGCATGTAGGATGAGGGGTCAGGCATTGACAAGGGCAGCCCTGCACTCTGCCATTTGGCCTGTTAACCTGGGGTCAGCACCCTGAGTTCCCTGGTAACCTCACCAAGGAGTCACAGTGCCTCTGTGCATAGGTCTTTGGGAGGACTGGGTAAGATTAAGCCATTTAGTGAAATTTTATTAGAATTATTACACACCAAGCATTAGTCTATGAAACCCAATGGAGAACAAATTAGGCCTCCAAATGCCATCCTCATGGAATATGCTTTGTAGCAGGGTGACACCGTTAATCAGTGACCATGTCATCCTGATGACCCAGCAGATGATAGCTCATACTTGATGTTATATAAACATATTAAATTATATGTTAAAATATGTTACTGCTTTGGGCCTGGTGGTGCACACCTATAATCTCAGACTTTGGAGGTAGAGGCAGAGGGGATCAGGGACTCAAGACTGTCCTTGGGCTATATAAGACTCTGCCTCAAAAAAAAGAGCATATGAAAGGGAAAAGTGAGGAAGAAAACAAGTCACATACATAGTCTATAAATTTTTATGAATATGTGATGATATATAGCAAATGTATCATATACTCATCTCTGATCTAACAGAAGGGCTGAGATGAACTAGAGACTGCTCTTTTGAGACTAGAAATGCAAGCAAACCCTTGCCAAGGCAAGGTATGGGTAAGTGTGCAATGAGTTCCACTCAGAAGTCCAGCAGCTAAAACGACAGATGTTGTGAAGGTGATAAAGACCATGGTGAGGCAGAAGGGCCTGGCATAAAGCCACTAATCAGATCTCTTCCCTTTCTCCACCATTTCCCCGGACCCACCCTGCCTAGATACAAATTCATCTCTTCCACAGCCTCCTTTCTTCCTTGCATGCTGGAGGCTGTGGGAAGACAAGCTTCTTTACCCTCCACCTTGCCTCTTTAAGTCATAAGTCACACGACTATGGAGACTAGTTACTTGATAGTAGCAAGACATCAAGACATACAGAGGGTGTTCATGGGGAGCATAAGTGGCTCTTCATTACAGGATGGGAGTCCAAGTCTCAAATTAAAAATAAACCTAGCACAATGTAGTTCTAGCTGTCCCGGCCATAGAGGAGAGCCATCATCATACAATCACAAAGCACATTATGTTGATTGGCAAGAGCTGGGCGTTGTAGAAGGGCAAAGTTCTCCACCGCTAATCTACAACAGAACTCTTCAATGCCAAGCACGCCTTTAACAATGCCGTTCTGGGCTGTGTTGGATGTAAATATTCCACTCGTGATTTTGTAAGCAATCAAAGGGAAGTTTTATAGACAGGAGAGCAAGAATGGTTATAATATCTATGCAGAAAAACTCACAGAAAACAAAACAAAACAAATCAAGGAACCCAGTGTCTCAAAAATTACTTTGTGGCTTATCTGTTATCTGCATCTGTCCAAAGACCTTCATCAGACACACAATAAAAGAATAGACTTTAGACATTACTCTTGATATTATTTAGGGAGAAGTGTATAGGATGGGTACATTAAATTTTTACAAATCAGAGTATTAAATGTAGACTCTCAGGCAATAGTCTCTAATGTCTGCAGTCCCCATCCCGAGAAGGATTCAGGAGAAAGGGAACACATGTGGACACGTTGTGCCTCTGTTGGAAAGAATGTTACTTTTTCACAATGAGGCTCTTTCATTTGCTAGCAGCATGGCCTTGACCAAGCAAGCTGCTTCTCCTCTCTGCAGCAGCATTGTTGTCTGTAAAGTGGTGACAACACACACGTGCCCCATAACTTCCTTTGGTAGGTTAAGTAAACTTGTTCCACAGGCCCAGAAGCATGCCTAGCACTCAGTGCCTCCACGACAGCTCTACTGTGTGTTAAACTGAATTGTCTCCAAAAATCTGTGGAAGAGTTAGTCCCCGGGACCTGCAAATGTGACCTTTGGGAATAGTCTTTGCAGAAGATGACTTCATGGTGGGGTCATAAGGGTGTACCCTGTCCAGCACAGGACGCAGAGATGTAGCAGAAGGATATCATTCATGGAAGGACAACTAGAGGGACACATCTGCGCACTAAGAACCGCAGAGGTTGCCTGAAGCCAGGAAAAGTGGGAAGAGGGAAGGAAAGACAATCCCCACCCCCACCCGCCCGGCAAGGCTTCATCACTGTTACCTTGTGTCCTCTATCTATGCAGCAATGACAATATAGAATGTATTTGTTAGTCCCTGGTGTCACTTTACCATGCCATCAGCCCTGCTGGCTAGCATGCCTTTAGTAGAGAAAAACAGACCCATTTTCAAATGAGGAATGGAGACCCAGAGAGGTGAGGGGTACAGTTTGGTTCATCCTGTCCGAGGTGAAGGAGCTGGATTTGAACCCCGCTCTCTCCGAGCCCCAAGACAGCTCACTCTCCCTTCACTGTGTGACCTATCTGGATCAGAGATTGGGCTTAAAGAGGTGACATGAGGAGTGGACCCATTCATTATAGCCTGGTCCCAGCTGAGACCCACTTCAGAGAGGTCTGATTAAGAACAGCTCATTAAGTAAGGAGCAGCAAGCATTTGAGAGGGAGTTTTTAAAAAGAATCAACTTTTATTTGTAGTGACGTTCCAGTCATTAATTTCAAAGGAAGAAAGCCCAAAGCAGAAGCAGGTTCATTAAAAATTTGACATTAGTAATTTAATTAAATTGGGTCTTTGCGTCTTGTTGCGGCAAATGAAACGTTAGTTCTACACCAGTTCTCAGCCTGTTTGCCTTCGGTTCCTTCCCCTCACCTTAGCTTGCTTTCTTCTCTAAATGTTTACCTGGCCCCCTCCACTCCCGGTGCTCACACACAGATCACCTTATTGTCTGTGCTGTAAGCCAGCAGCAGGGCACCAGGAGAAAGACTGGGTGAGTCCGGAGTAGGGCATCATGGGAGATTAATAAAACTGAGCCAGCAGCAGGACATCTTGGGAAAGGCTGGGTGAACTGGCAGTAAGGGATTATGGGAAATTCTCAATGTGCCAGCAATGTGGGGTGCTGGCCATAAAAAATAGAGCTGAGCCAATAGCTGGGCATCAGAGAACCACCTGCAGGGGATCATGGGAAATACAACTGAGCCAACTACAGAGGATCATAGGAAACAAACCATGGGTTAACAGTGAGGAATCATGGGAAAACAAAGCCAGCAGCAAGGGATTGTGGGAAACATCCAGTGAGCTAGCAGCAGAGGATTGTGGCACACATTTATTTGGTGATCCAGCAAGAGGTGATCGTGGGAAACTACGAGTGAAGCCATAGCAGAAGCTTATGAGAAAATACTAACCAGAGCCAGCTGACAGATAGCAAAAGCAAACCCTTTCACCTGGATCTTCTGACATGCCAGAGATAGAGAATGCCCGCATCCTTAACATTTTTGCAAAGCAAGCCTCTGAGGATGGGGACCTGTTCTACCTAGATGGCTATACTCCAAGCGCTGAGCACAGTCGGCCCACAGTAAATTTTTGTTGCACGAATGAGCTGATACGTGAACCACTAATTACTGACACAAGTATGTCCCTTTAAGTCTCCAGGGTACACATGTGAACCAGCCCCGGCCACTGTCCTCCTGGTCCTGCAGCCCAGTAGGATGACAGTATAGCAAATATGTTGCTTTTATGAATAAACCCCTGACCACCAGATGTGCTGGGGGAAATGAGGCTCAAAGATCCCATGGGACTCAAAGTCATGCAAGAGACAGTGGCGGCACCTGACTTCAGACCCAGACCAGAATAACTCCAAAGCCTGACGTTTCCCTCTGCATGGAGCTGCATCCTCACAGAAAGGGAGGAAGAGGGGAGCTGGGAGGAAAAGAAGAGGAAGTTGGAGAAGTCTGCCCTATAGATTGCTGAGATTGTTGAGCCTGGTGGAGTGGGTTTAGAAGACAGGCACCAACAGCAGGGTGGGCAGGAAGCAGATGCTGCAAGGGCTTTAGAGAGGCCAGAGATCCAGCCCATTCTTCTCCATTTCCCTCATCGTTGGCCACTCCGAGACATTGACCCCTACGTTATCTTTTTAGGGACTTAGCATCTTTGTTCCATCTGCCTGAAACACCTTTGACCTTGATAATTCTTGCTAATCTCAGAGTTGAGCGGAGGTGTGACCTTTTCAGGAAGTCATCTCTGAACCCCCTGCCTGGTCCGTCTTCTATCCTAGCAAGTAGGCCACCTTAAATGGTGCCTGTATCTCCCAAGGGGCTGAATGGTAGATACACTTGATTTGTACTTAATGTGTGTGCCAGGCTTTGTTCTGAGTCCTTTGAGTTCCTGAGCTCAAGTGAATAGTCACCATGACCCTTTCGGGAAGGTGCTGTTGCAATCTCCACTTAACCAGTGGGGAAACTGAGTCACAGAACAGTTCAGGGATTTCATCAGGGCTCCACTGAGATTCTGGAGTCTGCGCTCTTTCCATCAGTCTGCGACAGGCTTCTCAAAACTATTGGTGGCTTCCTAAACTATTGGTGACAAGGGGAGGGCAGAGCTTCATGGAGAAAAACTGAACAGTGATCCTGTTCAGGCTGAAGTCCCTGGTCATTGCTCTGTGCTGCAATCCTGCAGTGCTGGGATGGGGCAGGGGGAATGGTGGCCTTTGGGTCAGGGGAAAATAGGAGACACGCAGGCCTAGAAGTGCTGCATCCTCCCAGTAAGAGTGACAGGTCAGGATGCTCTTGAGCCCTCCTCAAGGCCATTCACTCTGGATAATGCCAGGACACACGCAGATGCTGTGATTGCTCTGGCTCTAGCTGCACACTATATAGCCTGCTCCCAGCTCTGCTGAGGACATGAGAATTCAAGTCTGTCTCCCCTCCTCTGTGCTTGGCCCAACCTTAACCAGCCCCTTTAACTCCCTGCCCCTGCTCTACCACAGAAACCTCTGCCATTGGTAGGGTGGCAGTCACAAAGGAAAGGACACCAGACTTAAAGAGTGTCAAGCAAGAGCTATACTCTTTGACTCTTGTGTAGGTTCTGAAACAAGGCAGCTATGCTTAAGAGGTTAGTGTGCTCCCCTTCCAGGGGGGAGCTCTCTTCTTTAGTAATAAGGATGGATGTAACTCACACCCAGTGCCACATATGGACAAACAGAACATTTGGGGGTTCAAAGAAAAATCCTCAACCTGTGACCTCTTGCACATAACCTGTTCTTCAGTGATCGGCAGCTAAGAGAGGAGAGTCAGTCAGTAGTGGCCTGTCCCATTCAGAGGAGAAATGACATCCAGACAGCTGCCCTGGCCCAAGGGGAGTTGCTAGGGTCTAAGGTATGTAAGGCTAAGTGCAGCTCAATGGTCTCATCTTTCTCTCCTCACAGTTCTCCCGAGCCACACTTGTGGGAACCCAGGGAGGCTGCCCAACGGTGTCCAGCAAGGCTCCACCTTCAACCTGGGTGACAAAGTCCGCTACAGCTGCAACCCTGGCTTCTTTCTGGAGGGTCACGCGGTGCTCACCTGCCATGCCAGTTCCGAGAACAGTGCCACGTGGGACTTTCCTCTGCCTTCATGCAGAGGTAGGTCACTAAAGGGGGCCTGTGGGAGCTTGTGGAGGCTGGGAGGGGAGACCCAACTTCTAGTGGGTTCTGTCTCTAGACAGAGTTTCACTTCACTCAGTGAGGAATGGTTTCTCTTTTGTGGGAATCTCAAATCCAGGAACATTGAAGGTCCCTGGGTCCCCAGGTGCTCCCCCAGGCTCCTCAGCCCCACCTGACTTCCTAGTCCTTGGATTTACACTCCCCAGGTTGCTCCGATAGTAAGAAATTCACTGTACCATTGTGCCCGGCACACTGGTCCTATCTCAGAGGAAGTGTCTGCGTCTGTCACGTTAGACATGGTCGCTGTTAATCCCTCATCTGTGGAGCACTCCCCAGAACATGTCTACTGGCCCGGTGCTGGTGCTCTTCCTTTTTCACCTGTAAGTTCAACTTTTCTCCCAATCCAAAAATTCCCTCCTTCCAGGCCCTCACTACTCTCCAAATTAACGTGTTTCACAACTCGAGTGACCAGTATCCCCATTTGCCTAGGATAAATAGGTTTTTAGTTCTGAAAGCTTCATGTACTAGGAAGCCCACTCAGTCCCCAGCAAGCCAAGATATCAGTCATCCTACTATTCTATATTGTTCCTCCCCACTCCAAAGCCAAATAAGTGTCAATCATTCCTATTCGATAATAAGTAATACACGATCTTTCTTAAGAGCTTGGAAAATACAAAAAAGAAAAGAGGGGAACAAAAAAATCTACGCATTTCAACCATAGTGTGAGAGCCTTGCCTTCCGTCATGGTGTGTGTGCACCACCCTCCATCATGGTGTGTGTACACCACCGTCTGTCATGGTGTGTGTGCACCACCTTCCCTCATGGTGTGTGTGCACCACCCTCCGTCATGGTGTGTGTGCATCACCCTCCATCATGGTGTGTGTGCACCACCCTCCATCACAGTGTGTGTGCACCACATTCCATCATGGTGTGTGTACACCACCTTCCATCATGGTGTATGTGCACCACCCTCCGTCACGGTGTGTGTGCACCACCCTCCATCATGGTGTGTGTGCACCACCCTCCGTCATGGTGTGTGTGCATCGCCTTCCATCTTGGTGTGTGTGCGCTGCCTTTCATCATGGTATGTTTGCACCACCCTCCATCATCATGGTGTGTGTGCACCACCCTCCATCATCATGGTGTGTGTGCACCGCCCTCCGTCATGGTGTGTGTGCACCACCTTCCATCATGGTGTGTGTGTGCCGCCTTCCATCATGGTGTGTGTGCACTGCCTTCCATGTTGTTACTTCGCTCATTTCTATGGCAAAATAACCTGACAAAAGCAATGTACATAAGCAAGGCCTATTTGATCTGCCAGTCTGAGAGGATACAATCTATCATGGCAGGGACATCATGGTTACAGAGGCAGAAGACAGCTCATTGTGTCTGCAGTCAGATTGCAGAAAGAGATGAGTGCTGTTGTTTTCCCTTTTTAGTCAGTGTGGGACCCCAGGTCATGGGATGTTGCTGCCCATACTCAGGATGAGTTTCCCTCTTGATAAAATATCTCTGGAAAAGCCCTCATAGATATGTGGAAAAGCCCTCATAGACATGGCCAGAGGTGTGTCTTCTAGGTGATTTCAAAGCTTGTCAAGCTGTCAATCAAAATCAACTGTCACACCTCATTATCTTCCATGGTATATTGGTCTGTTTCAATCTTAAAGCTTGTGCCTGGGTTGGCATGATGCCTGTAGGTGATGTTTTCTTAGTTCTTCAAAAGAATGCATATCTTAACTTGCTTTCTGTTGCTGTGATAAACCACCATGACCAAAAGCAACTTGGAGAAGAAAGGGTTTATTTGGCTGACAGTTTACAGTGCATCACCAGAGGAAGCCAAGGCAGGAACTCAAGGCACAGACTGAGCCGAGGCCCTGGAGGAATGCTGCTTACTGGCTTTCTCTCTGTGGCTTACACGGCAGAGAAAGAGAAAGGCTTCTTTCTTACACCACCGAGGACCACCTGCCCAGGGGTGGCATCACCCACAGCATCTGTGCTCTCCCCTCCTACTGCCCCAAGTTTAGCTCCTGAAATTGCTGCCAGGCTTGCAACCTATCCTGACCCTTGGTTTCTTCATTGCAGGCTAGCCCTGTACACTGTTCCCACACCATGTTGCCTCAGTCAAATGGGAATTGTTCTGGCCCTGAGACTGCCTGCCTTTCCGATGGTCTTTTCCATGCCTGGCTACTCTTTTCTTCCTAAACCCTCGTCTTCAAATATCATAGAGCCAGAACCCACAGATGTTTGTGTGGGAGCTCTGTTGGCAGTTAAGACGAGTCTGCAGGTAGCTCTCCTGCTTCAAGTTGGAATCTCCTCTCTGCTGAATCTCTCCTCTCTAAAAGACTAGCCCCAGGGCCAAGCCGCTCTTGCCTCCCTCTGTCTGCACAGTTTATTCTCAGCAGCAGGGATGAAAATTACCTGGCACACATACCTGTTCCCTTCTCCCCACTCACGTGACAAGACATCATCAATTCATCCCAGCACCCTCGCCTGCTGAAGTCTGTCTTCCAAGAGGCAAGCCACCAGTCAACCCAAGTTGCCACTGCCTCATACTTGCTTATTCCTCCAAGAAAACTGGCCTCAGTGGTGTTGGCCTTTCCTGACAGAGCCCCTGGGACTAGTGCTGCTGCCCCCATATTCTTAGGTCCCCTGTCTAGCCCGAGATCTATATCTTTTTAGGAGTTTAGCAAGAAAGACCAAGGTGGTTGGGGCTGACCTTGGATCCCTCACACAGGTGTGTGGCCTTATGTGGTCTGATCCCATGTGCATTTGGCCTGTTTTGTATTGCCTCTACCCATACTCGGCCCTAGGGATGTCACCCTTCACATACTCACATTCTGAGGGACGTGTCAGAATTGTGACATAGTACTAGAACAGGAAATAAAGAGTAAATGAATTACATGTCTTAGTTGTAATCCAGGAAGTGGTGTCAGCCGGCACCCAGTGCTCCCATGGCCGGATTTTAGTCTCCCCAATGGAAAGCTGTCTGCAAGTATTTACTGAATGTGCAGCAGCCTGGGTGAGCCTTGTTCAGCACTAGTGTCCAGAATGCATGCAACTGAAGAGGGAGTTCTCTGTGGGACACAAGGCCAAAGCTCCCAAAGCAGACTCAAAAGCCCTGATCTGTCCACTGAAATGGGGGTTGGGGTCAGGGTGCAAGTCAGAGCACAGGCTGAGGTGGGCTATGGAGCAGCTGGGGTTCCAGGCACAGCTGTCCTGAAGCTGACTTCCAAGGATCCCTCCTTCTGAGGCTCCTGGCCCGTCTGGGTTCTGTCCAGCTAGCGGAGAGCAGAAGGCCAGGCCCGTGGTGTCCCTTGATCTGCCACTCTAGGCACAGTCACAAAAGCAGAGTTCCCTAAGAGACACAAGCATGGCCGAAGCTCTTTGATCCCTAGTGAGGAAGACCATGTGTGTTACAGCAGGCCGCCTCTGACTTGGAGGAGCATCGGAACAGCTCTAGGAAGTGGGGGGATTTCAGATGCTCAGGGAACAAGAAGCAGGTGACTGGGAGAAACTGGCTAGAGCAAGATGGGCTTTGCCTTGAAGAGTCAGGTCAAGCACTGCCCACTGCCACCAGACCTCCAGGGGACGGGCATTCAGTCAGCAGTTTGGACAACAGGCTCCAAGCTGCAGTAGGCATTTCTAGGCCCAAGGGGTCAGTACCTGCAGATAGTAAAATGCAGCAGTGCTTGGAGTCAGACAGGTCCTAGCAATAGCAGCTAGAGCTGTGTGGTCACTAGAAGGCAGCTAAACCTCTCTGAGCCCTAAAGTTGGTAGGTTAGCAATAGCCTTACAGGGCTAATTGCTAATCTCCACTCATTCCCTCAGTGATTTGACAACTTTTTGTTAAGCGTCTACATATTGTGTACCAACTAGACATTATTCATCACCTGCCTATTGTGGGCCATCTAGGCATCATTAGTTAACTGCTTATTATGGGAGGTATTAGTCTAGATACAGAAAGCTACCGTGATGACTGAAGCAAACTCAAAGCCTATGAGCTCACAGCATTTACATCCTGGTAGTCAGAAAACAGAAAATGGTCCTCCGTCAAGTAAGCTCAGACAGGGATGAGAACTAGGAAGGCTCCTTTAGATGGACGAAGCTCAACCTTTTACGTGTGCTTCAGGAGAGGGCTCTTGGGAGGTGAAAGGTAAACTGAGTCCTGAATGACAAGAGGGAGCCTGTTAAGTACAGACTGGGGAAGAACAACAAAAGGGGCAGCAAGTATGGAGACGGACTTAGAGAAGAGCCTGTTAAAGGAATAGAAAACAGTCTTCTGGGGGCAACATGGGAGTGGGGAGGGCAGCATTGTGTGAAGCAGGGTGAGAAGGTGGGGTTGAGGTCAAAATTCAGAAGGCAGCCGTGGTGGTAGTGGGGGCTTTAGGTGACAAGCAGGCTCAATTCAACTTACTTCTAAAGTAAGGGCTGGGGGCAGGGAGATGACTCAGTGGGTGAACTGTGTCCTGGGGAAGCATGAGGACTCCAGTTTGATCCCAGAACCCAGCTGGGCCAGGCAGCTCACACCTTTAATCCCAGAACTGAGAAGGCAGAGGCAGAGGGACCTCTGGGGCTCACTATCAACCATTTAGGCAAATCGATGAGCTCCAAATCACTGAAAGACCCTGTATCAAAAAAATGAAAATAAATAAATAAGATTGAGGAAGACTCCAACTTTGACCTCTGGCCTCTACATGAGCCTACTAGAACACGCACATGTTCACACAAACATACACAGGCTCATACACATGCACACACATTCCGTCTGGACACAGGAAGGAGAGGCACTGCATTTGGGCAGGGGACATAGAGGGGACAATTAGGAGGTAGCTGCTGCAGCTACCTGTAGCTCACTGGGGCTGATACAATAGACCCAGGGTAGCCTTGGTAGAAGACATATAGGACCTGAGTCTCAGTTTAGGCCTTGCTAATAAGCAAAGATTTGAGAGTGAACAGAAAGCTCTCCCTAAAGTGCTGGCCAGATAGGGGATGATGATGGTCAAATCGAGGGTGACCAGGACAGGGGCAGGGGTCTGTGCCCTCCAGAAGCTCAACAATTAGATTCCTTAAGGTAAAATTTGAGGGTGCTTGTGAGCCAGCGATATGGGGATGATCTTTCTGCAGCCAAAGGTGTCCTGAGCTAGCCACGACTATGCAGCCAGGACTGACGGGGAGGAGTCAGATGTCCCAGAGAGTAGTGCAGGATAGTAGGGGGCCCAGGTACCATCCATGGGGCCTGCTGTGACTGTCAATCAACTCAAACAGTTTGCAGCTGGGGTCAATTACAGTGTGGACTGGGAGTAACTGAGCCTGAACGCTGCAGCTGCGGCTCTTACAGTGGACCTGGAGCAGGACAAGTCACGGTGTGGGGTCTGAAGTCACATTCCTTCTTCCGGGTCTGTGCCTTGTCATTTGTATCAATTTGCTACGAGGCTTTGGGCTCATCCCTCAGTCTCCCTGTGCCCATTTTCCCAGCAGTCACTGGGAATAATGGCACTACGAAGTTCAAACTAAACCGAGATTCTGCTTATAGATGCTTCCGGCAGAGGGCTTTGTTCCAGCTACTGCTGCGGCTCTGTGCCGCAGACACTGCTGGCCGGCGTTGATTGACATGCTGGCCCGGCTTTGTCTAATTTAATCCTTACAGAAGCCTAAAGAGGCCATGGTGTTGCCAGCCCCTGCTGGGAATGAAGGGGTCAAGGCCAGGAGAGACAGGTGGGTGGCTCCGCTTATGGGATAGTAAGAGGTAGTGACATGGCTGTGCTCCCGCTGCCTATGGTCTTGACCACCACTGCCCACCATGGGCAAGGATGTTGGCCATCTAGTGACCCCAGCAGGAGACTCACAATCACAGCAACATATTGATGGTGAAGCTCCTTCCCCTTGCTGGTGCAGGGCTTGAGAGCTGGGCCCTCTGCATGTTGGGGAGGGGAGTACCAGGAAGCCTAGTGCATCTGCCTGAGCACAGCTGGATCAGGCATGGCTCAGCGAGGCTCGTGAAGCAGAGAAACAGGTGTAGGTGGGGGCAGCTCTGAAGCCAGGGAGTCCTGGGTTCAAATTCTGGCTCTGGCATAGGTAGCTATAACTTTGGGGCTGTTTTAAACTTAGCCTCCGTTTCCTCATCTGAAACATGGAGGTTGCCAAAGTTTCTTGTTAGGGGCTGTGACAGGATACTCAGATCAAAAGAGCTGACCGGAGAAAGTATTTCTTCTGGCCTGAGTTCAAGGGCCTGAGGTCAGTCAGAACAGGGAAGTCAAGGTCGCAGGTGCTTGGAAGCAGCTGGGCCACATTGTATCCACTCTTAGGAAAAGAGAGAAGAACAAGAGTGCTTAATCCCCTGTCTCCTCTTATGCAGTCCGGGATCCCAGCCAGGGAATGGAGCCACCTACAGTGGGCAGACTTCACACATCAATGGACACAGTCAAGAGAAGCCCCACCACACATGCCCAGAGGCCCCATCTCCCAGGTGATTCTAGTTTCTGTCAAGTTGACAATTGACACTAACCATCACAGGGGTGACACAGCAGACTTCCTAAGTGGCATGGGGGTTTCCAGTGCACAGCCTAGCCCTTTCTTTCACAAAGAAGAGCTCCCTGTTCCAGCCCGCACTGATCAGATTTCCACCTCTGTGACGAATCCATGAGAGAAAATACTAAATAGGGGGAAGGATTAGTCTTGGCTTGTGGTTTCATTAGCTCAGGGCTAAGGTCAGCTGGCTCTCTTGCCTTGGGCTCCAGAGGAGGCAGAACATGGCAGTGGGAATGTGTGGAGGAGGCTGTTCACGGCAGACATCCAGGAAGCGCTAAGAGAAGATGGCCTCAAAGGACACACCCCCAGCAACCTATTTCCTTCAACTGTGCCCCACCTCCAGAAGTTTCCGTCAAATTATGAACCCATTGATGGTTCAATGCATGGAGGAAGGCAGGGCCCTTAGAATCCTGTCACCTCTTGATGACAGGCTCTCCTCCTTGGGGCCAAGAGTTCAACATAAGCCTTTTGAAGATTATTTTGTGAAACTACACCAACAAGGATGAGCTGAATGTCACTCTCCCCTCAGGAGGCCCAGATGAGAGGACACTGTCTGTGGAAAGAATCTGGTGGCTAATGGCACTATTCTCATGAGCCTCTGGTTAGTACCCAAAGCTGTGGGTCCAGGAGGAAGAGGGCATGGAATAAGTGGTCTTTTTGTTTGTTTGTTTTGAATGACAGACTAGGGCTATATAAGCCTTAGCTCACTGTGCTTTTCCCATGATGCATCTGACTGTAATCGTGTGCACGCCCACTTATGTATGGGCATAGGATGGCAAATAGGGTTTTTCCCTAAAGATCCATTCCGAGGACACCGGACGCCTTACTGCAAAGGCACCTAAAGTCAGTTCAGACTAGATCTTCACCCTACCCCTAATTTCAGGTGAGAATGGCCAACTGCTTTGTTAGCAGACGGTGCCCATGCATCTCATTTTGGGGTGGGGGATGGGGGCAGTGTCCCAGGTTTCTAAGTGCATGGTTGGGAAAGGGGTGTGTGTGTGTGTGTGTGTGTGTGTGTGTGTGTGTGTGTGTGTG